>JAWQUT010000276.1:146832-163986 GCA_033807755.1 Ellobium chinense
CAAAATGGTACACATTCTATTTTAAACAAGACTGGCCGATGATCAGAAAAAACATTACTATCATTAATCTTAAAATTGTTTACAATTGCCATGCTTGAATTACAGCACATCATATAATATATTGCACTCTCACCTCTTCTACCACAAAAAGTCATTCTACCAACACCCTTATCCTTCCCCGCCCTTCCATTCACCATCAACAGTCCACTCATCTGACATATTCGCAGTAACCTGTGCCCGTAAGCATTCATAACTTTATCACTATTTGTCCTATTCAGGGCCATGTCATATTTTAACTAATCACTAACTACAAAATCAGATTGTATATTTATATGATTGTCATCAAAAGAAACATATTCATTGTAATTTTCATTGTCATCTACAATATTACACTCACACTGCTCGCCTGTTCAGGCATTCATATCTCCAACTACCACAATTGCACCCTGCTGTCTCACTTCCATAAGTTTATTCAATAAATGCATAACAATCTAAATCAGTTTCCAAATCTTTACGTGTAGACTCAAGGGGTTTCATATAGACAAACAGATATGTAAGTCTTGATTCATATTGAAATAAATTTTAGAAATTTTGATATGCATACCATCTTCAAAATTCCAAGGATTTACTGTGATTCCACCCACTACAGATTTTTTAATGAAACAAACTAGACCACCCGAATCCCGCTTAGCTCTCTTCTTTCTAGGCCTGTGCTTGAAAAAGCACTCGTATCCATTCAACTCTAATTTACATTCATTAGACGTCCAGCTTTCACTCAACAACACAATATCATGCTCTCTCAAACACTCGCAAAAATCTTCACGTTCCAATTTACTCGCTAGACTAAGTCACCATGTACATTGAACGAAACACATGACACATTGTTTACATTTACAGCATGTTTACAAACATTAACATGTGACGTGGACCCAACACTCTCTGGTTGCCTGGCCTAGTGACCTGACCCGGTGACCTCAACAGTCTTTATTTACAAGTGTCCCATTTACAATCAATACATAACTGCTGAGAAGGGGAATTTAGGTAGATTTTGACGGTTTCGACTCTGGCCTGTCTCTTGGCTTTCGATCTCGGATTACTCCTTTATTGTGACTGGTTCAGTCCCTTACGTTGTCTACGTGTAATGTAAGAGGACTCAGGAATATTAAAAAACGGAAAATCATTTTCAAATACATAAAAGATCAAAAACTGGATGTGACATGTCTGCAAGAGACATACATAACTAATAACGACGAGGAGGAATGGATGAAGCAGTGGGCGGGATTATTTTTTAGTACACCTGGGACAAAACATAGTAAAGGTTTGATCACGCTATTGGGAAGGCGTATAAAGCTGAAAAACTCCATGAAGAAGAGAGAATATTAGTGGTATTAGGGAGAAGTGGAGAGGATTCTTACCTGAATATAAATGTATATGTACCAGCAAATAATGAACTTTCCAAAATGAAGTTCATAAAACATCTAGACAACATTTTAAGTCAGTTCATAAAGCCCAACACATATGTAATTTTAGCCGGTGACTTCAATACTGTTCAAAATAATACAGAGGATATTATTGCTAGAGAACCACACAATAAAAAAACAATTACAGTTCTTAATGATTTTGTATCTTCAAATGATTTAAGAGACACGTGGAGAATTTTTAACCCCATGATTAAAGAACATACATGGAAGAGAGGTGATCCCTTAATAGCGCGTAGACTAGATTATATTTTCGTAGATAGTGATCTAATTTCCAAAGGACTGGATTCTCAGATAAGATCTGTACCCATGACCGATCACAGAACGGTTATTTTCAACTGGGAAGTATCCAGATTCCAAAGGGGACCGTCATATTACAAGTTTAATAATTCTTTGCTAAGAGATCAGATCTTTGTAAATGAAATGAAAAACGTACACTATAAAACTGTCAGAGGATATACAAGCGTCAAATCCACATGACAAATGGGAAACTATGAAAGAAAAAAAACAAAGAAAAAGCAATTCAAAGTAGTAAAAATAAAAGCACATGAAAGGATAGAAGAGAAGAGAAGGACTAAGCGCACATGGGATGAATTGGAAAGAAAGTTAGCATCAGTAAGTAACAAGGCAGAAATACTGAGACAAATTGCAATAGTTAAGACTGATTTGGAAATAATTTTACAGTCAGAACAAAAGGGGGCTGCAGTGAGAGCAAATATCAGATGGATAGAGGAAGGGGAAAAGGCTAGTGCATATTTCTTAGATCTGGAGAAAGCATGAAAAGGACAGAATTTAATAACCACTTTACAAACAGATAACGGCAAAGCTTGCAGTCAAATACTATTCAAAACTTTACACCAAACAAGCAGGTATGGAGACATCATATTTAGATTATGTTTCACCATGACCTGATAGTCCCAAAACTAACTGAGGAGCAGAATGATATTTGTGGTGAGCATGAAATCACCATGGAGGAGATCGGCAGATGTTTGAAAGAGCTAAGAAATAACTCAGCACCTGGTATTGATGGACTTACCACAGAATTCTAGAAAATATTTTGGAACGAGCTGAAAGAGGACCTCGTGAAATGTTATAAATATAGTCAAGAAACAGGTACATTGACTTGCTTACAGAAGATTGGAGTTATCACTTTGGTACACAAAGGAAAGGAATTGCCAAAAAATTTATTAGGTAACTGGAGACCCATTTTCTGTAACTAATGAAGATAAAATAATTACCAACATACTAGCAGAAAGGCTGAAACAAGTTCTTTCTTTTTTAATACTGTATTAAACACCCAATATGGATTCATGAAAGGGTGCAATACACATATTTACTGAGGCAGATAGATGATATTGTAGAGCTGCATGGAAGATCTCAGAATACAGGGTATGCTCTTAGTATCGATTACAGCAAATGCTTTGACCGAGTATCACACGAATATATGATTTATGCCTTAAAAACTTTTGGATTCAAGGAAAACCTCATAAAATGGATCCAGACGATAATGCATGATGCCAAAAGCTGTATAAACAGGAGTAAGATATGTGGAGGATCTGTTAGATAATGGAGAATTTCCCACATGGGAACGAATACAAATAAAAGTTGGGAAGTATGCATCTCTGATGTTTGAGTACAATGCACTCAAACAAACCTTCCTGAGTTAGGCACATAAATTACAGAATAATTATATATATCACACACTCACCCGACTTCTATATTGAAGGGTGTTGATTGTAAGAAAAACCCCTCTGACAGCACAGCAAATTAGAAAATTAATAGTAAACGACGGTCATGTAGCTCCTCATACTTCCTTATTCTGGCAAAAGAAACTTAATACAGAAATCAGTGCACCTTACTGGGTACTTGCAAAAAATGTAACTGCTGAAACAAGGTTCAGGGTCCTTCAGTGGAAGATACCCCACAAAATATACCCCACTTCAATACTACAGAAGTTGAAAATCACAGACAGTGAACTATGTGC
The DNA here is from genome assembly GCA_033807755.1 of Ellobium chinense. Taxonomy (NCBI): domain Eukaryota; kingdom Metazoa; phylum Mollusca; class Gastropoda; order Ellobiida; family Ellobiidae; genus Ellobium; species Ellobium chinense. Next base: position 150,295 of record JAWQUT010000276.1, read on the forward strand.
TCACTGTAGGGATAAAGACTATATAGAACATTTTTTTGCCACATGTAGCATTGTTAAACCTTTATGGAAAGAAATTGAAGTGATATTTAATTCATGGACAGGAAGAAGAATACGGCTTACAGTTATTCTACTGGGACTTGTAGATGTAGATCAAGACATCGACAAAACGACACTCAAAAAAAAAAAAAAATGAACCATCTGATCCTAATTAATAGCGAAAATGTGCATTGGTAAATTTAAGTATGGAAAAAGTTATGACCTAACTACCATGCTTCATTCCGAATGTTACTTGAGAAAATTAAAATTATAGATACCAGGCTATAGTAGAGATGGTTAAACGGAATAGAGATATTAACAAGTAAAACGATACTGGGTAAATATAAACTATATTAAGTTAGTATATATGTATTTTTTCATATTCGACATGGAATGCTCTCTAAGATGAGATTATAGTTCCAGACCTATATCTCCACGGTAGTATAACAACTGATGCCGAAAGCTGTGCTAAATGGTATGAATGATTGTGTGAATGGAAAATGCAGTTTAAAAAAAAGGCTGTGATGAAAGGGAAGTATAAATATACACATTTATCAGGTTATTTATCTATTTTATATACCTGTTTTTATTTATTTATTTATTTATTTATTTATTTATTTATTTATTTATTTATTTATTTATTCATTCATTCAGTCACAGTAATCTTTTTTGTTTTTATATATCTATCATCTTACTTTTTGCCTTGTGACCTTACTCAGAGCAGAGCTGTAGACATGAGGCTAGTGAGTGTCTCTGGTAACCAAGACCTACAATTATAGTTGAGGTCCGTTACACAGTGAGCTCCAATGCAGCACAACCTGAAAATGGCTTTACATGCGCTAATGAGAGAGTTTACTGTCTGCTGCTATAGTCTGACATAAGTTAGGTCCGCCAGCAGCTGATAACACGAGGTCAGTGAGTGTCTCTGTGGCAACTAAGACCAGCCATTGTTGAGGTCCGATGCACAGTGAACTCCGATACATCCAACTCAGCCAGATGAACATAACATCAATTAAGCGCATCAGTAAGAATATGCATCCACCGAATGCTGCCTGTATGACTTGAATTGGGTCCTCTAGCAGCATACGATGATGGATCAGTAGAGTGTCTCTGTCGACTACGACCAGCCACTGTTGAGGTCCGACACACAGTGAACTCTACATTACCATATTATAAGCCAAATGAGATCAGTGAAAATGCTTTGCCTCATATTATATTATATCATAAACAAAATGATATTATATTATATATACAGTATTATAATACATTATATTATATTATATTATATCATATCATATAATTCTATTATCATACAGCCAACAGGAATGTGTTTCGCCTACCAAATCTGAGCCAATTAAAAAAAATAAAAAAATATGTCCTTATGGAATTGACTGATACCAAAGGAATATCCGGTCACTATTGCGCCTATATTATTATTTTCCTCTTTTGCCCTTTATAATTTTCATGGGTACCTCCGTGCCTCACCACAGCCTTACAAGAAGATGTGTGTTTTTACTATATAAAAAAGTATGGGGCACTGTATACCCCACGAAACCCGAAACTCAGGATTCCATTTTCTACTATATTATGAGTATGGGGCACTGCACGCCCAACAATGGACTTAATAATAGGAAGTTTTTATCGACAGTCAGTGAAGGTTAAGGCGCTTCTGTGTCTCACTGTCTGTTGGAAATCTCGTGTCTACATGTTGAAAAGATGAGAGTGGCTACGGTAATTACAGCTGATGTGATCCCTCGTTTACATCGAGAAACGTAAGTGAGTTGACTACCCAGAATTGTGATTTTCTCCTCCTGTCACCAATCCCGTCAAGCCAAGTGCGAACTGGACTGATAGAACATACTGTCTCTAGTCTGTTTATTATGCTATACCAAAGTTAATTTCTTGAGGAAAATCCGGGACATTTGAGTTTATATGTTAATATGAGGTTTTATACGTATCTAAAGTATCAAGATTCATCTTGCAAGGTTAAAAAAGAGAAAATTCGATGCATTAAGAATACAAACGTAGGAAGCATATGGTATCGGGCACAAATCGTCTAAGTCTAAAAAAGTAAATTTTACAGGAGAAAGAAAAAAACTGATTACTTGATTAAAACGGCTTCTTTCACTGGATCTAAAGGCATTTAAGTGAAAGAAATTATGTTCAACACCATGCTATGTAAAAAAAAAAAATATCAGTTTATTAATGGTTTGTTTGTAATCGGACATAGACGGTTTGTGCTGCTCAAAATTGAAACCAAGTTAGCCGTTTTGCGCCGTCTGCCGAGTTGGATGGTTTGAGCTGATGCTAGATGCAGTTGTATGGAATGACTAAGACGTTTTGTTCCCACAGCCTAGACTTAGGCGGTTTGTGCTTTCAGGGCTTTATCAGAAACTAAGACTTACGCGTTTAGTAACAACTAGTGTTAATGTAGAAATCATTACAGAAACACTGATCACCAAGATTACACCGTATTTTCATAACTGCCATCACTGGGCTTGAGTGACTGAAGATTCTAACAAAGTAACATCTTAATGCCAACTCTGTATTGATCTAAACTCTCCACAACCCATTCATTGCAACCGATTTTATTGATTACGCAGCGAACGAAAAGTCTGGGATTAGCAATTTCGGGTCATGGTTGAATGACAATTCAGGCTGTCTATAGTTAACATTTCTTAATGTATTAAAATGTTGCCATGATCACATTTTAGACATGTCTGTTGAGATGGGGGTTAATACTTTTTGACTTTATAAAAAAATGTTGGATATTTCTTGGATCCCCCGTAAACCCCAAATGCTACACAATTTAAAATATCAGTTTGAGACTCCGTACCGACAATTCTGGGTAGATGTTGACTGCAAATAACATTTTGAGGGATATCAAAATGTTATGGTTATCAATATATTCTAATTCTACGTAAAGCCCTAGAATCCATACTTCACAATCTCAGTTTATGACTCTGCTAACGACAAGTCTGGCAAGACGGGTTGATAATAACTATTCGCTTTATGAAGTTTCAGTTCCTTCGTAAATCCCAAGAGCTACAATTTACAATATCAATTCAAGATTCCGTACCGATAACTTTGGGTAGATGTAGACTGCAAATAACATTTTGAGGCTTATCAAAACATTACAGTTATCAATATAATATTCTAATTTTGCATAAAGCCCTAGAATCCATACTTTACATTATCAGTATATGACTACGTTAATGACAAGTCTGGCAAATCTGGGGTGAATAATAACTGTTCGCTTTATGAAGTTTCAGATCCTTCGTAAATCCCAAAAGCTACTAATACAATATCAATTCAAGATTCTGTACCGACAACTTTGGGTAGATGTTGACTGCAAATAACATTTTGAGGCTTATAAAAATATTACGGTTATCAATGTAATATTCTCATTCTACTTAAAGCCCTAGAATCCATACTTTCCAATCTCAGTTTATAACTGCATTATGACAAGTCTGGCAAGACTGGAGTAATAATAACTAATTACTTTATGAAGGTTCAGATTCTTAGTAAATCCCAAAAGCTACAATTTACAATACCGGTATCAATTCAAGTTTCCGTACCAACAACTCTGGGTAGATGTTGGCTGCAAATAACATTTTGAGGTTTATCAAGATGTTACGGTTATCAATATAATATATTCTAATTCTCTGTAAAGCCCTAGAATCCATATTTTACAATCTCAGTTTATGACTCTGCTAACAACAAGTCTGGCAAGACGGGGTTTAATTTTTTTTGGGGGTTAATAATAACCGTTCGCTTTATGAAGGTTCAGATCCTTCGTAAATCCCAAAAGCTACAATTTACAATATCTATTCAAGATTCCGTACCGACAACTATGGGTAGATACTGACTGCGAATAACATTCTGAGGTGTATCAAAATGTTACAGTTGTCAATAATAATATTTTAATTCTACGTAAAGCCCTAGAATCCCTACTTCACAATCTCAGTTTATGACTCCGCTAATAACTAGTCTAACAAGACTGGGGTTAATAATAACTGTTCTCTTTTTGAAGTTTCAGATCTTCGTAAATCCCAAAAGCTGTAATTTACAATATCAATTCAAGATTCCGTACCGACAACTCTGCTAATGACAAGTCTGGCAAGACTAGGGTCAATATTTTTAGTTTAACAAAAAATTATTAGCTTTATCAAGCTTTTGAGCCTTTGGAAATCCCAAGAAGCTACACTTTACACTATAAGTTGAAGAGTCTGCTTTGATAACTTCCGGTTAAATCTGACTGAAATTTTGGGATTTATCAAAATTTCACAGTGTCATGTTGCCCTCACAACTTTCCTGCGTTCCAAATCTTTTGTAACTGCTAAAATCTGATTCATGGCTCTGTTAACGACAACTAAAATTTCTAGATTATTCAAAATGTGGCCGCTTTCAATTCCTGGGTGGAACCATTAAAATGTCTATCAGTACTATCACTGGGCACAAAACGTCCACCTCATTTCCAATAGCAGACAACAGTCGCTCCTCTCCATAGTTAATATTGCACAAAACGTCTAATGCGGTTGCACAACTACTTTTGACTAAATTTTCTAAACAAGGCTACTCAAAATGCACAAAAAAATATACACCCGCATAGCCAGGTAAATCTTTTAATGTATTAGCATATGGTTTGGACAAAAACATTTACGCGTCATAAGAAATGTAGTATTTTCCTGCACTGAACGAGACTCCACTACACGGCTAAACAAACGGCCGACTTAGATGGTTTGAGCCGATAACAGAGAGAGCTGGCGGAGTTAGACGGTTTGATAATTTTAATATTTTTCATAGTTCTTGTGATATTTTTTGCAGAAATATTTATAGACATAATGTGCAATGGTATGCTTTAGCTATTTATCGAAAAAAAGATCTGGGCCCCGATCTCGGCATAGATGGTTCGTGCCCGACACAATCGATATAAAGGTACAGTGGAACCCGCTTAAGCAGGACACGCGTGAGCGGGACGCCCGTTTAAGTGAGACGAATGCCTGGGGAACGGAAGTTTTGCTATTTAAATCTATACCCGTAATATACACGCTGTTTTTGACAGGAATGCTGCAAATTATCACTATCGTGCTGTGTCTCAGTGCTTGTTTACCTTTGCCCATCAGCAGAAAACCTGAGAGCTATAAAGAAGCTTGTACCGATGGACCTGATTACCCCCATTACGTTACGTGAGAAGTGATTGACACTACCTCCCCACAACCTTGGGTCAGGCAGTTGACCCTTTGCTGCACGCATGGACGAATCAGAGCGGACATCCTAGCCGCTGGTCATTTAACCCATGCAAGCATCAACGAATCAAGATTAAGTAAGCCCCGCCCCCTGTCAGTCACACTTTATCCTTTCTTCAGCTTAGGCAGTGATTGACACTTACGAGCCTTACCTGCGCTATTGCACAACACTCAGCCANATGGTTTGAGCCGATAACAGAGAGAGCTGGCGGAGTTAGACGGTTTGATAATTTTAATATTTTTCATAGTTCTTGTGATATTTTTTGCAGAAATATTTATAGACATAATGTGCAATGGTATGCTTTAGCTATTTATCGGAAAAAAGATCTCGGCCCCGATCTCGGACATAGATGGTTCGTGCCCGACACAATCGATATAAAGGTACAGTGGAACCCGCTTAAGCGGGACACGCGTGAGCGGGACGCCCGTTTAAGTGAGACGAATGCCTGGGGAATGGAAGTTTTGCTATTTAAATCTATACCCGTAATATACACGCTGTTTTTGACAGGAATGCTGCAAATTATCACTATCGTGCTGTGTCTCAGTGCTTGTTTACCTTTGCCCATCAGCAGAAAACCTGAGAGCTACAAAGAAGCTTGTACCGATGGACCTGATTACCCCCATTACGTTACGTGAGAAGTGATTGACACTACCTCCCCACAACCTTGGGTCAGGCAGTTGACCCTTCGCTGCACACATGGACGAATCAGAGCGGACATCCTAGCCGCTGGTCATTTAACCCATGCAAGCATCAACGAATCAAGATTAAGTAAGCCCCGCCCCCTGTCAGTCACACTTTATCCTTTCTTCAGCTTAGGCAGTGATTGCACTTACGAGCCTTACCTGCGCTATTGCACAACACTCAGTCAAGGTGTCATTCCCATAGGCATGACCATCATTCGCATTGTGTAAAGAGGCTTTTTGACACACGCCGCTCGCGTTGTGCTCTGGCCAGATGTGGAGGGAGAAGTGTGACGCTTACCTTTGCTGGTGTTTACGATCATGCAAATTTGATCCCAAATTATTTTTGATCACTTGAATGGGGGGCGGCAAACATCTCGACTTCAGAGATGTTAAACATTTCATGTTCTCTCCAGTTTTATTTTAACATGTATTCTTTCATTCCCTCTGATGTAGACACGTCCTGGTCTTTAAAAGAAATTGTTTTTTAATTTTCAAAGGAGAGTGGTGAGAAGGCTTAGGTGCTTCTTCGAAACCAACCAAAAATCCCATTCCCCGCAAAGAATATGCTCTGCAAGTCTACTGAAAATGCAGTTAGACTGCAATTTAAAGTATATTTTAAACAGTATAGATACAATTTAAATCTGACTGCGTTGTGACACCTCACTAGCAACAAGTAATGATATCCCTTAACTTGAATGAAACGCACAAACTAGCTAAGAAATCACTTAATAATGGATAGTCCGCCTAAGCAGGACGCCCGCTTAAGGGAGGCGATTCGTCGGGAACGGAGCCATCCCGCTTTTAAGCGGGTTCCACTGTATATGTAGCGACAGGGTACTCAATACCGACGTCCCACTGCAAGCTGTTGTAATGGGATGTACCGTACGTTTCAATTTCAAAGCATTACTTTTTCCTAGACTACTTCAGTGGTTAATGCCTAACCATTTTCTTATTAGCACTTATGAATTCTTGAATCTGTCCCTTTGCCAAGTTTTACAACACTCTTTGTTTTCCAGTGAAATATGTTTTGATTTAAAACTACTCTTCATCCTACTTCAGGAGGTATGCTTACTGCGCAGCCACTTTCTTCTCAATCATATGAATTCTTGAAGTCAAATTATAATCTTAAGTAAGGTTTTAGTGTTTACAGCATTCCATGTTCTGCAGTAAACGTTAGAAAGTTTGAATTTGTAATATTAAAGAACAGTGATCTACATAATAGAAAACAAAAGACCCCTTTCCATCCCAAAAGGTTCTGGCTTAATAATATACCTTTTAGATGACAAATAACACTGANGATAAAGTCTAGAAACCCTGCAACCATCATCATGTAAAACCTGAGAATGACATGACAGAGAATGCTCCTCCTAGTCCTACCTCTTGTCATCCTTACTAGGAGAAGACCAAGCACACTGCACACGCACAGTACCACCTGTCCATGGTGTGGGATAACTAAGACTATCCCTTCAATACGTGTTGTAGCACAGATTATCAACAGATTGCAGAGGTCCCCTTTCCAAAACCACTGATGGCAGTGATAAGAAGATGTATCCCTACCAGCCCCATAAGTAGAGGAAGTAGATATGGAGTCATATTCCTTTCCACTGCCAACAGGCCTATCACTGTGGCTGTGCAGATGCGAGCCCATATGTCCTTTGCCTGCAATATTGCCCAAGCTCCCTTCTCCCAAGGCATACATGCGTTTACAGATTCAGTGTAAGCTGATATGCCCTCAAGGATAAAGATCACATTCCTCTAAAGTGAAAGAAACATGTTTCCCACCCTGATAAAGAAAAGACCCACAAATCATCTAGAATGGGTGACTAGCTCACTACCTACGGCTTAGGCTATGCCATCCAGTTCTATGGGAACCCATCATCCAAAGATCCTGTGACGTGTTTTAACTTTATGGAACAACAGACAATCAACTGAGTCTAGAATCAAAATGATGTCGCTCGAGCAGCACTGCGAATTATGTACTTTCCAATATGATCCAAAGCCGACAACTGCATATTTTTTTTAGTGGAACACTATACATATACACTAAAAATGGTGTCAACAATCCCCTGAATGTTACAAAAATATTCTTTATTCCTTACTACAGTTTGTCACATGTTCGTTGCGACTTGTGAGCTTTCTCTAACAACGGCCCCGATTTAGTCGAAATATCGATATAGTCCATGACTAAATGAACTGTATCATTATCATTGCAGTGCTGTCCTTCGATATAGCCGACTTGTGTTCCCGAGTGGCACTGGTGCGCATTGGGGCATTTGTTCGGGAGGAATTCCATAAATGTGTGCCAGAAAGATTTCCGCATGGAACACATCGAACCAACAACATACCCTAACCCTAACCCTACTCTAACCCTAACCCTAACCCTGACACTGGGTAAGGGTTATGGTTAGGGTTAGGGTATGTTGTTGGTTCGGTGTGTTGCTTGAGGAAATCTTTCTGGCACACATATGGAATTCTTCCCATTTGTTCAGTACCATCACACATGATACCACACTATCCAGTGTCATGAGTGTGACTGTGGACAATATCTCAAAGGACAGCACCACAGTGATTAATGGGCAATCTCGAAGGACAGCACCACAATGATAATGATAATGATAAGTTCATTTAGTCATAGACAGGCCGTGGACTAGATCGATATTTCGACTAAATCGGTGCTGTTGTTAGAGAAAGCCGATATTTCGACTAAATCGGTGCTGTCGTTAGAGAAAGCCGATTAATGATAATGATAAATGAAGCAGTTTATTTAGTCTTACAAAAAAGTTACACTAGACTAATAGTGTCTAATAGTTACACAGACAGGTCATGGACTAGCTCGATATTTCAACTAAATCGGTGCTGTTGTTAGAGAAAGCCGTTATTTAATACTATACTGCAGATAGTGCTTCCCATGTTTGTTTGCAGTCAAACTCTCCTATGCCAACGTCTTATTCTTAGGTTTAGTTTGGAAGTTTGGTCAACATAGACTATCGAAAACTAGAAGTTTCCGTTCGTCTGGTTTGCCTGTGCAGACAATCTGTCATCACTTTGTCACCTAAAAATCAGATGTACATTTGACTCGTATAACTTTAGAACACTTACCTCTGAGCTCCACTGTGGCTAGTGCCAATGATTTCTTCAGTTTTTTTTGTTCCTTCGATCCAGATTTATCCAAAAATTTCTATGAACCATCCAAATATCCACGTAGTTTATTTCGAAGAGTAGTTTCCCCTAGGAATAGGACGACTCTGATTTCAGTATTCGACTCTCGATTCGATGTCAGTTCCAGACACTGGAATCTAAGTAGATTCCGAGTACCTCTTCACTCTATTCACTAAATCGTAGGATTATTACCCAGATATTCAAAATATTTTATTGAGTTTGGACTTTTGCAGTATTTTCGCATTAAAATTCTCAATTTTAAAGCTGTGATATTGTTCTTGCAAATCATAGGGTGTTGACGATGTAATGATGAAAGCAGCGTAATCACGTCGGCTTTCTCTAACAACAGTACCGATTTAGTCGAAATATCGATCTAGTCCTTGGCCTGTCTATGACTAAATGAACTATATAAATATATTCAGAGTGTCAAAAACCCAGTCTGTCTGTACGGCCAATCTGTTCAAACTACATCAGGGGCTTACCATTTTATGTTTCACACAGGCCTAGCCCCTGACACCTGTCAAGGTACAGTACAGGCTGTCCCTACCAGGTCTGGACAGCTCGACGCAAAAGATCGAGCCGAGTAGATCTTTACCTGCGGTTCGATTAATCGACTTAACAGGCTCGACTCTAAAGATCTCGACCCTCAAACTCAAATTAAAATTTTTATTTACGATGTTTGTGGATCGCTCAAATCTGGCTCGACTAAACGTTAATTGTGCCACAAGTTCATCCTGAGCTAGCGCGAGCTGAGTGTCGCAGTCTCTATATAAGTATAATGCAAGTTTATGTTAGATAGTAGAGTTGGGAAAAAAGAGAAGAGTTAACCGTGGAGGAACGTGCTGGGAGGAGGAGTAGAATGACAGAGCACATGACGAAATTTGGCATGGTACCATCGATTTTAATTGGCTCACAAATTAATGTCTCTGATTTATGAGCCACTGTCTGTCTCTGTGTTTGCATGTGTGAGTGAGAGTGTTTGAGTAATCGTGGAGCCACGTAAAATTACAGAGGAGCTGAGAGGACCTACCCGCTCCTAGCATTCTGTCATAGTTTTCATTGTGGTTTTGTTTAGTGCTGTCAAATTACACTTTATTATAGTCTATTTCTCATATGGAGTATTTGTTTCTTAGGTTCTCCTTAAGAAAACGAGAACAAAAAATGATATTAAATAAAAAAAAATCTTTTTGATGAAACGGCCCTCAGAGGCCGACAAGAAAACAATGCCAGCTCCGAGTAGGGTGATTTATGCTGAAATTGTATAAATTTAAACAAATCGTCGTGTAGTCTTCATTCCCGATTTCTAATCGATCTTATGGCTGCATTACCACCCTTTACCGTGAATTTATTTCCCCCACGAACTGAAAAAGCTCGACTTTGAGAGAGCGAGCTTCAGTTAATCCTTACGATCCTTGTCGCCAAAAGATCGAGCCGAGTCGACTTTTCAAAATGAGGGATCGGCCAGCCACTTCCCTCCTCTACCCAACCCGATCCCATTAGTTTCAGTGTAAACCAAAATTTTAAGAATTAAAAAAAAAAGGATATAATAAGGTGCAATTCTCTTATTTTCTTAACCTTTCATACTTATATCCCCGACTGATAATTAGCACCCCCATCTCACATTGCTGAACCTCGCAAGTACCTCTTTTTAAATTCTTCCGATTCTGGACCCTAGTTTTTCTTGGTTTGTAGGCTGGGTAAAAACTCAGTTATGGAACAGTCAAAAATAATTTTCTGTTTTCCAGTACTTTTTCTCTCTGAATATCTATGGTGCATACCGAGACAATCCGGTGAAGTAAGAGCATCGTTGCGTTACTGCACGCAAGTGTAATGTTATGACGCAATAAAGAGAGCTGGAATGACCGGGATTTGCCTTGCGTCTAGAGTTATTCCCCTTCCCCAAACAGCAGCCGCTTGCGGCAAAAATGACGTCACTGAAGTTCCAGCAACTCTAGACACTTCTATCTGACAATGTATTAACCAGCTTTAAGTTAAAGCAAGACGACACGCACATCAAAAATAATTTTCTGTTTTTCAATACTTTTTCTCTCTAAAGATTATCTATGGTGCCCACCGAGTCAATTTTGCGAAGAAATAAATAGCATCGTTCTGTTACCTTGCGCTTATGTAATATGACGCAATAAGGAGAGCTAGAGTTACCGGGTTTGGCCCTTGTGTCCAGAATTACTAAAAGTCCCCTTCCCCGATCATCAGACGCCTGTGGCAAAAACGCTGTTGTCACTTACGTTCCAGCAGCTTCAGACACCTCTACCTGACAATGTATTATTCAGCTTTTAAGTATTCCAAATTCAAACGTAAAATTTGATAGTGTAAGCCAGAAAAAGTATTCTGTATTTTTTTTGTCTCAGCATGATTTTGTTTGGCATATCTACTGGTCACAGAGGTATTGAAACATTCATACCAACATGCTATCACCCGTCCGCCGAGCACTGGCTAGACAGCTTGGCCATGTGGCAAGAACGTATTTGACGTAAGCTTATGGCCGCCAAGCGCGCCTTGGTTGTAACAATTCGGACTTCGGATAATGTAATCCTGTGGATTGTCTGGGGCCAGCAGAGGCGTTATATCAGTATGACTAACACTTGAAAGACTGTTTTATTGGAATAATAGGGTATCGTATGATTTGATATGGTCTGTAGGACGGTGCAAATTCAAAAGTAAAGTTTGACCGTGTAAGTCAGGTAAAATGTTCTGCATTTTTATTGCTTTTAGCATGATTTTGTTTGACACAGCTGCCTTTACAGTGGAATTAAAAGATTCATACCGACGTGTTATCATCCATCCTCAGAGCACTGGCTAGATAGCTTGGCCGTGCGGGTAGAACGTATTTGACGTAAGCTTATTTCCACCACGTGCGCAGTGGGTGTAAGTGTAAGTTAAGAATTTGGACTTTGCAGAACGTAACCCAGTAGGTTGTCTGGGCCAGGCAGAGACATTATAAATATCATGTTGACAAACACTTTAAAAAAAACATGTTTTATTGAATCAGTGTATCGTCTGATTTAACATGATCTGTTGGACGATGCAACTTAAGTATGCTTAGAGTAGTGTCTGCGAACCAAAGTCCAAGCTTTTACGGGTTTCCCTGCATCTGTAGTTTGAAGATGGACTCAAATGAATGTTTTGATTAAAGATGATAGTCAGATGATGTTATCTACTAGCGCATGTTTCTATTCTGCTGTATAGGTTACAGGCCTGTAATTGTACTTTCACTACTGGGTCCTACTACAAAGGGGTTATATTATTATTTGACTTCCCTCTTTCCTTCTTCTGGCATGCCCTGCTTCCAGTAATAAGGACTCCATGGGGGAAATTTTTATTTGATGGTAAACTGTGTCGATTTTAGTTTATTTTGCCAGGCACTATTTAGCCCTGGGCTGGGACTGTCAGGTCAAGGGTGTGTTCAGGCGGAAGAGGAGGAGTTCGGCCTTAACCAGTGAAAAAGGTAGGGTGTCTTTACAAATAGCAACCAAGCTCAAAATTTCAATGGGCTTGCTGGGATTAGGTCAGTCTAAAAAAATGGACCTCATAATGAGCTTCAATTTGATATATATAGTCTATGTCTGAGTGAAAGCTAGAGCTTTGGGTTCAGAGGGTAGCTCCAAAGGCTAATATGGCCCAAATAGTAAAAATGGGCCCAACTGCATTACAGGTCTGTGTTTTAAATTTAAAAGGTTACAGGTCTGTAAGTCTACTTTCACTTTGTGGTCCTAACTTAAGGGGTATCTCTCCTTTTTCCTCTTTTGGCATGCCCTGCTTCCAGTATATGGGCTCCAGGGGGGAAATTTTGATATCATGGGAATCTGTGTCCATTTTACTTTATTTTACCAGGCACTATTTAGCCCTGGGCTGGAACTGCCAGGTCAAGGGTGTGCTCAGGCGGAAGAGGAGTAGTTTGGCGTTGACCAGTGAAAAATATAGGCTCTGTTTACAAATAGCAACCAAGCTCAAAATTTCAATGGGCTTGCTAGGGTTGGGTAAGTCTTAAAATTTGGGCCACATAATGGGCTTCAATCTGGTATGGGTCTGGGTGAAAGCTAAAACTTTGGGTTCAGAGGGCAGCTCAAAATGTTAATATAGCCCATAGAGGAAAAAAGGATCTGTAACATTAAGAACCCCACAAATTTGCCAATTAAACACAAGCCTATGGATGGAGGGGCATGGAACTGCATCAGCAGGTTTTGAATATTACCTTCTAATTGAAAATATGTCAGTTTTTGAAAAAATTGGAACCTAGGAGGGTGGGGGAAGCTCACAATGACTGTTTCTCATTTCAGAGAGTATCCAGAGGCGGTGGTTATAGAGATGTGTCATAGACATGAATGGAAGAGGACAGAAAGCATTAACAATGACTTCTGCTTAATGCTTATGATCATATGCACCCTGTGGAATCAAGCATGATTTTGTGCCAGAAGAGCTGAAATTCTTTGTCCTTCATGCCTCTGTGAGTGCTGTGTTAAGTGCTGCCCCACTAGTCTATATCAGAATCTTTTGCCTGTTGATTGATTTAGCCTCAGGCTATTCAGTCTCTTCCCCCCCCCCC
>JAWQUT010000276.1:164369-182913 GCA_033807755.1 Ellobium chinense
GTAAACTCTTACGCATTCCCTTGACCATGTTCACTGTAGGTAATATAGGAATAAAGCTGTCTATAGGAAAACTTTGGCAAAAATAATACAGAATTACATAGGCAGTTTCCCCCTCAGTCTTCAAATGTGCTCTTGTGTTGCATATTTTCATAGCCTTTCAAAACTATGGGCATTGTTAGCTTAATATTCCACCCCAAAGTCTCACAATTTGTATTTGTGTTTGAAAATGGTTCCTTGTGAAGATTTTAGTATCAGACAGCATGTGAGTTGCAGGCAGTTCTCTTAGGTTACAGGCCTGTAAGTCTACTTTCACTTTGTGGTCCACTTTCACTTTGTGGTCCACTTTGTGGTCCACTTTCACTTTGTGGTCCTACAACTTAGGGGGTATATTTCATCTCCCCTTTTCCCTCTTTTGGCATGCCCTGCTTCCAGTAATAAGGGCTCCAGGGGGGAAGTTTTGAAATCATGGGAATCTGTGTCCATTTTACTTCATTTTACCAGGCACTATTTAGCCCTGGGCTGGAACTGCCAGGTCAAGGGTGTGCTCAGGCGGAAGAGGAGGGGTTTGCCGTTGACCAGTGAAAAATATAGGCTGTTTACAACCAAGCTTCAATGTGGTATGGGTCTGGGTGAAAGCTAAATCTTTGGGTTCAGTGGGCAGCTCAAAATGTTAATATAGCCCATAGAGGAAAAAAGGGTCCAATCCTCTTACAGGTCTGTAACCTTCTTAACAGACCTCATTCCGTGAGGGGTTTGCAGCGAGAGTAGCTCCCCCCTGATAAAGTTTGACGAGTCAGCCATGCCAGCAAAAATAACATGTAGCCTTAAATGCGCCACTGCCTTAATAATATTATCACATAGTCACATCCTGGTCCCAAAATCCACGCCAGATTAATGCAATTCTTATTTGGCCTATACAAATATAATGATAATGATTAATTTATTCAAAGACGTATGACATGAAACGTGCGTATGATCAGTTTGCAAATTTTGATTCCAGGATACTCCCTAGGAAACTCTCTTTCTCAGAGAAAGATACCCCTGTCTAACGTACATCGGCTCTTGACTTCCCGATATTCTGAAGGGGTTGGGCCACATTTGGATCACGACTCCCAGATGTTCTTTTGTTGATTGTCTTACGGAGAGATTTGAACCCACAACCTCAATTTCTGCTTCATATCCTTTTTCCTACCTTGAGGCCATAGTGAAAGAATTCTAGAGACTTATGAGAGATCCGCTTATAATTATGGCGTCATTGCTTGAATTTACGTCCATTTAATTTAATGGAATACACAGGCTGAATCTATTCTCCACCATAGACAGCACAGACGATGGCCGCAGCAGCTAGTATTTATTCTGTGCAACGCAGCGCAACATCAGTGAAATAGTAAATGAGTTGGGAAAAACTTTAAAAGTTATGCCGGATGGTCTTGCCCAAGTTAGACCACAGACAAAGAGAATTACCAACATATAATAATGTTGATAAAATCACTCAGAAATGCTACACAGGTATGTATACACAAATCCACAAATCCACCAATACACACGCAAAGACTCTCTCTCTCTCTCTCTCTCTCTCTCTCTCTCTCTCTCTCTCTCTCTCACACACACACACACACACACGCACACATACACACATACTCCTGTATATGCCCATATATTTTACAGTAGAACTCGATATTCTCTTTAATAAAATGATAGAATAATAGTGAATCTGTGGAGTTGAACTTAAAACTTAATAACAAGGTTGGTCTTTACTTATTAACTGAATAAATACTTAATATCGGGATTCCACTGTATGTATACACAAAGAGATCAAATCAATCTGTATTTACTCGGAAGGGAATTATGTTTTACAATGCTTTGTCCGGCTGTGTTAGTATTATCCATTAATCAGCTACACGCGGGAGAGGAGGAAGGGGAAGTCAAGAGGGTCGTCGTACTTATGTACTGTACAATAATACCTCGGTATTATTTTATTATATCAATGGGCAGCCTATACCTCATAACTAAGTACTGTATGAATTTCACATGCACGTTTTCACAAGTCCGTCAATAGTACCATGTATACTTTTTAATGTACCAAAGGCATGTGATACTTCATAGACATGTCGATTTAAAGTATACTCTTGATGCATGGAAAAAAAATACACTTATTTGTCCACCTCATAATTAATGAGGGATGAGGGAATAATAATGAATCCGTGTATGTGAAATTCATATTTAATCACAAGGTAAGCCTGAGAATGGGTTCTAGCTTCTAAGAATATATAGATCTGTTCTTCCACTCCCCAAGCGAGTAAGTCGGCATATTGAGATAGATCATATTATGTTATGAGAATAAACTACAGAATCACAGTTTGATGAATTAGATCTAGGTCATCAAAAAATATTAGTCCTAAGGACCATTTTTCCAAGCTCCACATAAAGCTAAATACTAGCCTCGGCCGATGTTATGCATCCATATGAACTTTGACCCCCCCCCCCCCCNCCCCCCCCCCCCCCGCCGTATATCGGATTTACTTGATACTTGCCTACCTCCTCACTCCTCTATAAGTGATGTGACGATGCACTCGTTTGAAAAGAAGTAGATGAGTATCAGAGAATAATGAAAACCTACACGGATACAGAGACAGCGCTGATGCTCCTATTATCCTAACGTATTCAGAGAAATAAAAAAGTGTAGGTGTACAGATGAAGTTCACGGCAAGGACAGAAAGTATGGGACTGAATGCGGAATTGAATAGTAGAAGTGGTCAAGTGATTGTATTCAACTGGCACTTAGATTGTTTAAGATTCTTCGTAGCTGTTGACACATGTCAGTTCAGAAGAATTAAAAATGTCGAAAACCATTTTATGGAAGACCTGCGTGCTCAGGGTTTAACTTTAGCCTCCAAGTCTCTCTTTGTCTCTGTCTGTCTGTCTGTCTGTCTGTCTGTCTGTCTGTCTGTCTGTCTGACTGTTTGTCTGTCTGTCTGTCTCTCTCTCTCTCTCTCTCTGTCTCTCTCTCTCTCTTTCTCTCTCTCTCTCTCTCTCTCTCTCCCTCTAAATCTCCAAATAAGTAGGCCTATTTGCTTGAACAGAATTAATGCACTGGGTAGGCCAATCCTCTAATACCAGTACTTACCAGATATATGAAGATGCCAATAGCACCTGGCATTTTGGTATGCAATTTTAAATAGTTCCTATAAAAATCAGAATATTGGCCATGGGGAGGGGGGAAGGGGTTGGATTTTAATTTCAAAGGCTTAGATAGGTGCAAATATATGTGTAGACTCAGAATAGGTGAGGTTTAGTCACTCAAGTATAAAATTTGTGATTGTTGCTAGGTTACCCTGTTACTGAGTGAAAAGGCCTAAAATATTAGGGTGTCTGCTTCACAGCCAAAGTTCTCAAAATCTAACTGGTTCAGGTGCATTTTTCTTTGTGTCAAAATTTGGAGGAAGAGCTAAACTACATATTTGGAAAGTATTTTGAAACGGCACCCCAGGATAAGTTAATGAGAGGTGTAAAACCTAATATAGCCAACAGTGAAAAATACATTGGCATCTTCATACCTATATAGCTAAGTTCAGAGCATATATATACGTTTTAAGAAGGAAATGTTTTCGTTTCTTGTGCAGAAGTTCCGACAAAAATACTTTTCTCAGTAGACAAATTGAGACAGGAGGCCATACACAGTTTGACGGCTGTACCGTAAGTCCAACCGTTTAAGACATATTTGCAAAAACGTTATTTCAGGAAATGTGAATCGCACTATGATAATAACAAGAGAGACAAGGAAAACAGAGAACGAGAAAAAAAATAGTTTATAAAAAGCGTGTGTCATATAAACTGAGTCTGCAGCACGTAGATCTAGATCTAAGTCTCATACAGGTTGGATTGGGGGTGGGTGGGAAGGGAGGACTGGGGAGGGTCTCAGGGGGAGAGGAGGTTACAGACCTGTAATAGGATTGGACCCTTTTTTCCTCTATGGGCTATATTAACATTTTGAGCTGCCCACTGAACCCAAAGTTTTAGCTTTCACCCAGACCCATACCACATTGAAGCCCATTATGTGGCCCAAATTTTAAGACTTACCCAACCCTAGCAAGCCCATTGAAATTTTGAGCTTGGTTGCTATTTGTAAACAGACCCTACATTTTTCACTGGTCAATGCCAAACCCCTCCTCTTCCGCCTGGGCACACCCTTAACCTGGCAGTTCCAGCCCAGGGCTAAATAGTGCCTGGTAAAATAAAGTAAAATGGACACAGATGCCCATGATGTCAAAATTTTCCTCCTGGAGCCCTTATTACTGGAAGTAGGGCATGCCAAAAGAGGGAAAAGGGGAGATGAAATATACCCCCTAAGTTGTAGGACCACAAAGTGAAAGTAGACTTACAGGCCCACAAAGTGAAAGTAGACTTACAGGCCTGTAACCAGGAAGTTTAAAAGACTGTCCGGATAGCCTAGATGACCCCCCTTGACCGCCATGCTGTAAACATTGTGTTTCTAAGTGGAAACATGCCAGGTACTAGCTGCTGGTTAAAGTCTTTGGCACCTATTGTTTTTTCTTCTTTTGGCCGTATTAACATTTGACTCAATTAACATTTTGTGTTATTATATATATACCACTGTTATTTCGGGAAATTTCTTCCATGGAGGTTAAAGTACTTCTTTTGCCCGATCTTTTAACGGGAAGACAAATGGGGGTCAACGTCCTAAATTTTTCAGAAACGTCTTTCGACAAAGATCACCTCGAATTCTGATTTGGTCCCCAATTTTTCATTTGGCTGGATGTGACCGCGTGCGAATACGTAGGCCTACACATTTTTTTTTAGAAGGTTCAAATTGTACCTGAAACTTTGAAATTGGATGCTTCATTTAGATCACAAATCATTTTACATCTTTCTACACACTGACACTGGCTGACACCCCCCCCCCCCCCCNCCCCCAAAAAAAAAGGGGGATTTTATATATTAGCGGATTGATTGGCTTGTACATTGTGCCTCTAATAGGTGTCACAAACCTGTAGGTCTTTGGCACCTATTGTTTTTTCTTCATTTTGCCCTATTAATATTTTGTGGTATTTTACTTCTACCACTGTGTTTTTGGGACATTTCTTCCATGGAGGTTAAAAGTACTTCTTTTGCCCGATCTTTTAACGGGAAGAAAAAGGGGAGTCAAAGCCCAAAATTTTTCACAAACGTCTTTTGAAAAAGATCATCTCGAATTCTGAATTGGTCCCCAATTTTTTTTTTTCGGCTGGTGCCAGTGGTTGTGACCACGTGCGAATACATAGGCCTACACACTTTTTTTTTCCTAGAAGACTTTTGCGCACTGGTATCGACTAAACTTTGAAGGGAAAAACACTGGACGATTTGAGGAAGACACACGCAATTCACACATTTGGCTGCAGCATATTGTCGTTGGAGATCAACTTTACAATGTTACAAAGAGCTATTTGAACATTGATGCTAATCAACGAATAGTAAACGAAGAGATACTTATATTAATGCAAAGATCCTCAAAACTAAAACCTACTAATATATCATTACAGGTAAACTTTAAGACTCCTGTCTCCAGATCTAGACTCTAGCTTTTTAATGAAGTTGAGTGACAGTCCCGTAAACAAGGAACTTGATATTTTCAGTCAGAGAAGTGCCACTACAATGTCAAACAAATCTAACAAATGACGTCGGCGCTGCTAACAATATTATTATGTTGCCGCATACTTCAGAAAATTATCCAAACTTGGTGCTCTGCCAGGAACTGTGAATATTCAGATGCTTGGTACTGGAGCGGGTTTAGAACGAACAGTGGGTCATGGCACAAGTTGTGCAAACACAAGCTATTTACACTCAGAGTAGACAGAGTACGCAAATGTAAAAGCGAAGTGTCGATCATAGCAAATCAAGTGCAAAAATAGAAGGTCCAGTTCAGAGCATACGTGGTTAAAAAAAAAAAAAGTGAAAGGAGTGAAATGCATACGTTTCTTTCACGATGATGCTGTGGGTTCAGGAAGGTCTCCAAAGGGTATCCATGAGTTGAAAATAAGGAGGTATGCAGTAGAGCTTTGAGACGTAAGATGGCTGCCATTGTTGATTGGAGGCGATGTGTTGGCCAGAGGTGCTCAATATCACACTCTCTGCTTGGCAAAATTTAATAAGGTGCATAGGATTTGGCTCAGAAACATGACAAGACAGAAAAGTACAACATGATGTAGCATGAATTGCTAAGCTAGCGTCACAGGTCGAATAATTTCGAGAATCAACAGTCAGCCTGTTCTTTTAGCATGCCAGAGGTCATGGCCACATGCTCGAATTTGCAACAATTCGGTGTCATCGCTTTTGATTCAACAAGATTAAAACTTAACCTGTTGGCCGCAGTTTCAGATCTGACCTATTACCTACAAGGTTGGGAGATATGTTTAGCTTTTCACAAAGATCATCACTCCGAATAACAGCTTGGGAAATGGATTTGCACTTAAAAAGACTGGTATTAGCAAGAACTGCCAAAATCGTCCTTCATGACATGTTTAAATCAGAAAACACATTTGGAGCAGTCTTTTCTGCAGTTTGCCAAGCGAAATCCACACCAATGTCATTGGATGCACCTGTCGGTATGATACTTGATGTAGCAAAGCAGGATGAAATGCCTAGGAAGCTGTTTTATGACATGACACTGATGCTGAAACTTAAGCACTAAAATAATGTGTCTAACTCGTACTCTAATCCTAGATGTTAACATGTTGCCAAAAGGAAAACAATATTGTTTTCTTCTTTGACAAGGCGAGAAAAAACACGAAAAAGGAATGGAAAACGTTTTAATTCCATGGTAGCTGTCTCCTATAATCTAAAAAAACTTAATTTTGATATCTTTGTTTCATTTAAAAGTGCCATTTCATTCATCCAGTTGGTCTTCGATGTGCGAAAGCGAATGCTGCCAGCGAGAATCACGTTGCAAGTTGCAGAGCACAAACATAAAAAAGTTAATTGTAATACTTAAAATCTAATTAATACCAATTTTACATTAATTTGGACCTGTGAAATCATAATGTCCGTTCCATCATTAGTGTCGATGTCTAAATGTTCATATCAATGCTCATTGCAGTTTTAACGTTGCAAACAAAATAATGTGTATCAAATGCCTGCTAAGCTGCACTTTACAGAAACTTGAAACTTCGCCCTATTGACTTAGCAACTAAATAAAGAGATGAAAATAAAAAGTGCGAGAAAGAGAGAGAGAGAGAGAGAGAGAGAGAGAGAGAGAGAGAGAGAGAGAGGAAGAGAGAGAGAGAGAGAAAGAGAGACGAGAAAAAAAAAGAGAAATAAATATGGCAGTGAGAGATGTATAGGCGAGAATCACGGAGTGAGACGGAGAGAGAGAGAGAGAGAGAGAGAGAGAGAGAGAGAGAGAGAGAGACAGACAGACAGACAGACAGACAGACAGACAGACAGACACTGGGTTAGACATGCATTAGATTCTGCTTTTTAATGACCTGTGTTAAACCATGTAATGTGTGATTGTGGGCAGAAAATTGTGTGCCAGATACTGCAACTTTATAATGATATTTGATAAAACATGCGAGCATGTCAAGCCATTCGTGTTGCTGTCACGTATTTGTTTACTAGGTTATTGATATTTCAGTCCAGGCATTGTAAATTTTGTATAATTTTGAAATTGACTATTGCCTAATAATTAATTGTTGCAGTTTTGAACTTGAATCATTACTTTTGAATAATTTTTGTTGCTTCTAAGTAATGTGGGGCATAAAACTGTTTGATTTTATTTTGCAGGTGCTTTCAATCGCTAGTTTCCACGTATTTGGTAGAGTGTGTCTGTTAATTACTGTAACCAGACTATTTTCCCAAAATGTCCGAAGAGGTTACATTTACATGTAGTAAACCAGAAAGATGAATATCTATCCAATATACCCAGTCCATCTCTACATCTAATTCCCAGTCAAATACATTTGAAATGGTATCTTCTTGGAAACTCATATTCTCTTTAAATAAAGGCGCACCGTTCCGCACTCTGGTGCGCATTTTCTCATGATGCTTTCACAGCTGGTGGCCGTTGATTTATAGACCATTTATACTTGACCACCTTCTCAAAGAAGACTGGGATCCATGAGCAGAATTTCTTATGATAGGTCAAGGCATCAGCAGGCCAAATTTCACCTAAATTGCAGAATCAAAAGCCTTAGCAGCCATATTATAGTGTGAAGCGGTAAAATACTGAACAATTGGACTTCATGAAAACCAGCATGGATATGAAGTGTAACTTCATCACTATGCAACGGGTAACTTTATTATTGTACTGCCACCTCTAAAGAGACGCTCAGAGGAAACGGTATACTATGTCATCCAATATCCAGAGAAGAGAACACGGCGAGCGCGGGGTGTAGATAAAAATTTCTTTTATCGATAGATAAAACAGGACTTTGGAACTAAGAGCTCTACGGTCATGCAAGGATGAAAAAGAAAAGTTGATAATTAATATTGCAAAGACGTAAGTTAATTACACGTGAGATTTTAGAAATGTTTGGGGCAGTTCAAGTTGTTACTCTCCGCTCAAAATGCGACCTTAAAATCACAAAAACCTCTTTATGGAAAGTTATTAGAGGCGCTGGTTTAAGTTTTCGAAAATTTATTGGCGGCAGGAATGTTTGTGAAAAGATGCACCTGAGTGCTGCCCGAGGTAAATGTCTGAGAGATTTGGTCTTGTAAGGATTCTGCCTTCGAACCGCTGTAACGCACTCATGTTGCGTAATAATGTTGTAAATTGTAATGTTTGGGGCAAATTATTTCTAATGTACATAAATAAATATGGGAAATTCGCTGCTTTTACAAAATCCACTGTGTCTGTAGATTTTTCAATAGGTTTGTGACACCTATTAGAGGGGCAAATCACTGATTGTGTACAACCTAGGCGATCTTACCAAGATCGCCTAGTGTATAACCCAATTAATCCGCTAATATATAAAATCCCCCTTTTTTGGGGCCCTGCCAGCGGGGGGGGGGGTCTAGAAATATATAAATTGACCTGTGATCTACATAAAGCATCCAATTTTAAAGTTTCAGGTACAATTTGAGCCTTCTAGATAAAAAAATAAAATGTGTAGGCCTATGTAATCGCATGAGATCAAAAACAGCCAAATGAAAAATTGGGGACCAAATCAGAATTGAGGTGACCTTTTTCAAAAGACATTTGAGAAAAATTTTGGGCGTTGACCCCCCTTTTTATTCTCGTTAAGAGATCGGGCAAAAGAAGTACTTTAACCTCCATTGGAGAAATGTCCCGAAATCACACTGGTATTATTATGTGGAATAACACAAAATGTTAATGAGGCCAAAAGAAGAAAAAACAATAGTTGTCAAAGGCCAATAAGAATCTGAAAGAAAATGGACGATAACTTACACAATTCAATTCTGTGAGCCCTAACTCAGTTAATTCCCTTGAATATGGCGAAGTTTTTGGTCTTTGAGACCTATTGACATTGTTTTTTCTTCTTTTGGCCCTATCAAGATTTTGTGTTATTTCACATATACCACTGTGATTTCGGGAAATTTCTTCCATGGAGGTTAAAGTACTTCTTTTGCCCGATCTTTTAACGGGAAGAAAAAGGGGGGTCAACNGGGGGGGGTCAACGCTTAAAATTTTTCACAAATTTTTAATGTCTTTTGAAAAAGATCACCTCGAAGTCTGATTTGGTCCCCAATTTTTCATTTGGCTGGTTTTGACCGCGTGCGAATACATAGGCGTACACACTTTATTTTTTTACCTAGAAGGCTCAATTTGTACCAGAAACTTTAAAATTGGATGTTTTATTTATATCAGAGGCATTTTACACATTTCTACACTCTGACACTGGCTGGCAGGTCCCCCCAAAAGGGGGATTTTATATATTAGCGGATTAATTAGCTTGTACACAATGAGTGATTTGCTCCTCTAATAGGCGTCATAAACCTTTTGGCAACTGTTAGAGAGGCATATCACTCATTGTGTAAAAGCCAGTTAATCCGCTAATGTATAAAATGTTCCTTCTGGGGGGCCCTGTCAACCAGTGTCAGGGTGTAGAAATATGTAAAATGAACTGTGATCTAAATAAAGCATCCAAACTCTCGGTAGGAAAACTCTGTCAATGTCTATTTTGGGGGGNGGGGGGGGGGGGGGTATTCTTGTGATGCAAATTAACTAATTATGAAAATATATGCAAAATTAATGAACAAATGTAACCCTTTTGTCTAGAATTGGACAGAATTGGAAACAAATTCCTATTACAAGTCCGATCACTTTTCTAGTAAAATCATTGAGTGTGCAGCTGGTCGCAAGGATGCGAAATATACATATTCAAGCAAACTGAGGAAATGATGTTATGTGAAAACCGAGCTGAATGGTGTTAAACATCAAGAAGCGCATAGCAGCAGCATACTAGGTTCTAGTGTTCGGAAGCCGTCATAGCTAAATTCATGGATCTTGAATGCTTGAGACGCAGTTTCATTTATCTGGCAACCAAAGTGCTCAGCGCCGTTGGTCAGATTTGCATTATTTGGTCAGCGCGTTGTGGTTACATGAGATAGGCACGAGCGTGCGTAAAAGTTGCAGAAAAGTACAAAGTATGTCCAATGACTAGAATGAAATGTTCAGAAAATCGCAGTGAATACAGCTTGTTAGTTCACCATTTTTTAGGCAGTAATGACAATCTTCGACTAAGACAGAAGCAGTTATGAGTGCTGTAAAAGCAGTACATTTTTCACACCGAGTAATGCACAAATCAAGTAATTTAATATTATATTAGTATGTCTGGCTAGTTGGAAACACATGTGTCACATTTCCGGACAAACTGCCACAGATACAGACTTTAAATTTGGCATGAGGTTACAGCAGGATGCTTTGGTCATCATGACAGTCTTCGATTTTTGCCACTTCGAATCACCGAATTAAGAGAAATATATTTTATAAAAATTTCCGGTCCTTATATCCTCAAAGTGCCGGTAACCGCCGTCTTATTATTTACCGCGATTTCGCGATCAGATTTGCTTACAGAATCATACCAGACTTTCAGATTTTAAGCAAAGACCATTTTCACGTCAGTTCAGCTATGTTTTGAGTGGCAGAAGTCAACCACCGCCTTGAAATAGATATCAGTTGTTGTCTATGTCGATATAAATCAATTCAATGACGAAGGCACTAATGAAGATATAAACCTTAAGGACTTTTTAAATTATTTCAAAGATCTGAACAGAGATGATACTCCTTTAATCGACACAGACCAATTTTTTGTAAGCAATAATGAAGAAATGGATAAACCGTTTACAGCACAAGAAATACGTGAGGGTATCAAGAAACTAAGAAATAATAAAGCAGTCGGAATTGACAATATCCGGAATGAATTCATTAAGACTACAGAGCAGGTACTAACAGAAATATATGTAAAGCTTTTCAACATTTCCTACACGTGGGGAGTAGTGCCAGAGTCTTGGACTACCGGAGTAATCAAACCCATTTATAAAAATAAAGGCAGCATTCTCAGCTGCCTAGAAAAGCTATTTACGTCTGTTTTATATGCCCGTCTTGGAAAGTTCTTGAATGACAGTAACATCATTGGGGAGGAGCAAACAGGATTCAGAGAAGGGTACGCTACAATGGATGGGGTTTCCATTTTATATGCTCTACAAAATCTTATGAAAAATAGAAATAAGCCTTTATTTGCTGCCTTTATAGACCTGCGCAAGGCCTTCCCTAGTGTGTCCAGACCGTTATTGTTCCGCAAATTGTCAACCACAGGCGTAGGTAGAAACATGTTCAATGTAATATATTCTATGTACAGGAATATTAAGTCTTGTGTGTCTCATCGAGGTGAAGTGTCATCTTTCTTCAACTATCAGTTAGGTCTCAGGGAAGGCGAAAATTTGAGTCCGATTCTGATTTCCATATATCTAAATGATTTGTATGATTTTCTTGCTCAGAATGATAATGTAGGTGTGAAAGTTGTCTTTGTTTATGATGGCATTGTACATTATTTCGAATTACTCCTGTTGATGTATGCAGATGATACTGTACTATTTGCTGAAAGTAAAGAACAGTTACAATGCTTATTGACAGAGTATGAAACATATTGCCGAAATTGGAACCTTAACATAAACATATCAAAAACAAATATAATCGTATTCGGGAGGTCCTACAGGAAGCCTCAACTGTATATAAAAAACGAAGTATTAAAGGTTGTGAATAAATTTAAGTACTTGAGTGACATTTACCAAAAATGGTCGCTTTTTAACAGCTATGAAAGAAAACGTTGAAAAAGCTAGATGAGCTACTTACGCGTTGTTACGTCGGAATAGGGTAAATTTAGTTCCTTTGGATTGCCAGGCTGACCTATTTTCAAAGTGCATTGAACCCATATTACTGTATGGAGCAGAAATTTGGGGTTTCGAAAGCACAAACATATTAGAGCAGTTTAGATTAAAATACTATAGAATAATACTCAAACGAAAGCCCAGTACTCCGCACTACATGATCTACGGAGAACTAGGTAAACTACCTTTGGCTTGTGATATTAAAAAACGCATGATCTCCTTCTGGGCAAGAATAATAGCAGGAAGAAAAGAAAAATTGTCGTTTAATCTGTACTGGCTAATGTGTAGTGATCATTACTTAGAACAAGGACATTACCCTTGGCTAAACTGTATAAAAGATATCCTACAGGAACAGGTTTTAATTTTATATGGGCTAATCAAAATAATATAGAAAAACTGCCTACCTCAGCCATTCACACTAGAATAAATGATTTATTTATACAGTCATGCCATACTGATTGTAACAACAGTAATAAAGGAAAAAACTACATTACTTTGAAATAAGGATGGCAGATGGAACCCTATTTTACAATTCTTGACTCAACTGCTCTTCACTACTTTATAAAATTTAGAACAGCAAATCACACACTGCCTAAAGAAACAGGAAGGTTCCGACAAATACCCTTTCAAGATAGGATTTGCCTCCTCTGTAGAAGAGACATAGGTGATGAGCTCCATTACTTACTGAGCTGTGAATATTTCTGTGAAACCCGTAAACATTTCTTGCCAAGGTATTATCATCACCATCCCAATGTTATAAAATTTGTAGGCTTACTGAGAACCACTAATCCCAGGCTTTTGAATTCACTTTCAAAATTTATCAAGATAATTATTGACCATGTTAATTAAAACATAGACAAACACTTCAACTACTAGTTCCAGTATCCAGCCGCCTGAAAGCATTAAATACGATTTTTCATTAATATTGACCAGTGTGTGCCCTTTATAGTAGAAGTGGTCAAGTGATTGTATTCAACTGGCACTGCTACATTTCTATACCAATTCTACATCTAACTGCAAAATTTCAGATCTCTCCTTAAAGCCAGTCATGAATTATGATCATATTTGTAATACAACCCCATTCAATAAATTGGTAAGAAAATGAAGGCTTCATGATAGATGAGAAACATTTTTTAAAAACTAAGGCAGAATTAAATCTACATAATAAAAACTAACTTCTTAACTTCAATGACAAAGGGCAAATGTTAAGTTGGGCTAGTGGTTTGGGAATGGGGTGGAGTACTAGGGGGTGGGGGTAGGGGGGGAAGGTAGATCTAATAGTTATACTAACACTAGTGTCAATGAAGTTACACTGATGGAGTTTAGATCTGGGTACATTGCCTAACTGGAGGGGGGGTAAGAGGGGGGGTAGGGGGAGGTAAGGGTAAACTAAGGACTTAAAATATGGGAGGGGGTAAGGTGGTGTCAGTTGTTTGTGGGGGTGGAAGTGGGTGGGTTGGGAAGTAAATAATATAGCATATAGTCAATTTATTTATTGTTTATTGGAAAAAGGGGGGGGCAGGGCTTGGCAGGAGATTCATTTGGGGGGGGGGGGAACTGGGTAGTAAAACTAGATGTAAACAAACAATTTCAACTGAAAATACAGTGCTAACTGCCAACTAACTGGTCAACTTACCTCAAGTCTAGTCCAGTCACTCAGAGCCTCTTTCGACAAATGCTGGAACGGAGACCAGAACGGCTTTTCCCTGCAATTTGCCACTTTCTGCCACAAATATGGAAGCTTCTACCCCCTGTTAATCTGAAGCACTGCATTCCAATTGCACAGCTGACTGGAACTGGAAAAGAAGGTGGGGAAAGAGATTTAGAACAGTTTTAGCAGTTCATTATGTGTCCGGGTACTTCTTTCTTAAGGTATGAAGATGCCAATGTATTTTTCACTGTTGGCTATATTAGGTTTTACACCTCTCATAAACTTATCCTGGGGTGCCGTTTCAAAATACTTTCCAAATGTTTTGTTTAGCTCTTCATACAAATTTTGACACAAAGAAAAATGCACCTGAACCAGTTAGATTTTGAGAACTTAGGCAGTGAAGCAGACAACCTAATATTTTAGGCCTTTTCACTCAGTAAACAGGGTAACCTTACTCATCTAGCAACAACCACAAATTTTAAACCTGAGTGACTAAACCTCACCTATTCTGAGTCTACACATATATTTGCACCTATCTAAGCCTTTGAAATTAAAATCCAACCCCTTCCCCCCTCCTCATGGCCAATTTTGTGATTTTATAGGGACTATTTAAAGTTGCATACCAAAATGCCAGGTGCTAATGGCATCTTCATACCTTTATGTGTATGCTAGCGAGCGGATGTAGTCATATATACATATATCGTTGATTATTTATTATACTTTACAAGAAGTTTTTGTATTGCTCATATGTTTATTGTACGAAACATGAGCTTAATAAAGTTATTGTTATTGTTATTGTTATTGTTGTTATTGTTGATATTTCACAAAAATCGGGATCGTGCCGATTACCGCCGCTCTACTTCCGGATCAATATAAGCACGACGATGTTTCCACAGTAAAGATTTTTCCTGTAAGGCAGGGTAAAATGGCTTTACGAAATGCCATTTTTCTTGGGAAGAAATCGCTAGTAAATTATTGGAAAATAAACTATGAAATTTCCAATCAATGCATAAAATGCTTGGCTTTATTCTGTTTGATTGTAAACTGACAGATTTTTTAAAAAAAATTTCATACCGTGAGTAGGGAAATGGAAAAAAAAATAACATATAATTTCGCTGTTGGGGAAAAGCACATGGCCAGAGTGGCAACACAGACATGCGGCCCGCTGCTTTAGCGATGTTAGACCTTAATTTTTCCCCGTCAAAGAAAGTAATTTCCTTGAGAAACGTTACAAGACAGATGTCATATAACTTTACTGAAAATCAGATTAGGCTCTCTATTTTTCAATTTACACAATATGTTTATAAATTATTGCCTTTTTCATCTCACAAAACAATAAACTGTCACGGTTGTTGCATCGCCACTTTCAGTGGGCAAGAATGCGCAATGTGGTCTTGGTAAATTGATCATACAAACCTCTAAATCATTTCTTTTTCCACCATTCTAAATTATTTTGTTGGAGAAATGAATGAAACACCATCTGCTGTTATAATCCAAGGGAAATCACTATAAATTTCGAGAAAAACTTGTTGCAAACGGATGATGGCGATTACTGGCACGAGCCGGTTACTGGCACTAGAGGATACAGCCATTGGTAATGCCGATCTGGAAACGATGCAAAATTTTCCAGGGGTATGACGTCATCAAATTTTGCGTACGCGGAAGTATTCACTGGCTATAGACCATATTCCATAAGAACGCGGAAATAACGAAATGCTGAAGAGTTCCAATTAGCGGGACGTCTTTCTACACGCACCTTCTATTTGGCTTATAATATTATATTTTATTGCGTATTTTCACAAAAAGTTCGACGCAGAAATTGAATCATGATATACATAAAACTAGCACGCCCAACGTCATACCAATAGCATGTTAATTGCGTGAAGTTGGATTCGGTGTATGTGGATATTTTGCACCCAGATTATAATTTTCACAACTTTAAAGGCTCATTTCTCAGCTTCTAGACAACTGAGAGAGTGGTTCTATATCACATTTTAAAGCTTGAAACATTTCCCATCAACAGTGGAAGTTTCATGCTTTCCTCATTAATTTGCACGATTCGAGGTTTTTGTGCGCTTAACTGACTCTACTAGAGTGCAGGTCTGTAAGAATATTTAGTATAGCCATTAGCATAAGTGAGAAATTTGTGAAGTAAAATTCGAATCGAGGGCAAAGCACGGGTGTTTTGGGTTTTTTTGCTGATGGCAAGCGATGCTAGACCGAGTCCAGGCCTAGTCTAGCGCAAAAGGCAATTCGATGCATGGGAGTGGGGTGGAAGGGGGGGGGGGCTGAACACTGAAGCATGAAGAGATATGGAAACTATAGAACCTTATAACCAACTCCAAAAGACACTTTATCTCTTGACTTCAGTTTATAATGAATCAAGTCATAAATAACGGAGAGGATCTGTTGAGACGATCACTCTCAGTAAAGTGCACACTTCACTGAGAGCCTGTCTCTCAATAGTAGAATCTTTCCTCACGATATTCAGTGTGAAGAACAGTAGTGTGGCCAAAAAGCTGATGTGTAAAGTACTGAAATGTTGAGGGCCACAATGTCTTTGTTAAGCGCTGGATCCAGTTGCTGAATATATGAAGACTTGAAAATGTTAACATTAAGACAAACCAGGAGTCTGGACCACTCTATATAATTCAAAGGAACTCTAATTTGAAGAAACTAAAAATCTTTGAAGACATCTAATGTCTATTGGCAAAATTTGGTCTCTATATGAAACTTGGAAGAGGCAATACTCTGACACACCGACATAATCTTTCCACACAGTACAACCAGAATTTTTGTATAAACTGTTGAAATGTGTATTACCTGAAAAAAAAAGGCATACCATAGGTTATGAGATCTATGAAACATGGAAATGGCAACATTCTGACACACCGGTAAAGATTTTTATTCCAGATCAAGCGATTTTCATAAAACGTTGAAATGCCTAATCCTTGAAACACATTTTAAATGATGACATCTCGTAGTTTATGAGATCTCTGAAACTTGCAAGTGGCAACATTCTGAACACGTCTGTAAAATGTTTTATCACAGATTGACCAGATTTTAAAAAAAAACTGTTGAAATGCCTGATCCTTGAAAAAAAAATATATCTTAACACGACGCAATTTACGAAATCTCTGAAACTTGGAAGTGATAACATTATGATACAACGATAAAATGTTTTATCAGCGATTAACCAGTTTTTTTTTTGTAAACTGTTGAAATATCCCATCTTTGAAAAAAAAATGAAATCATAGGTGTGACAATAATAGACGACCGGACTGGTGGCATTGCGCCGTCTTCAGCGTCTCTTAGGTCAGTCTCCATGGGACATGGAGTTGTTTGGGAGGAGGGGAGGTGTATCAACGAGCAGGGACTTCACCAAGGATGAAGGGACGACTTCTGCGTCAGCAGGAGAGTTGGAGGGTTGATTCTGCTTCCTTGGTCTGTGATGACAGAGATGGGGCTGGGCTGATTGGGCAGGCTGGACTGGGAGGACAGACTCAGGCTGGACATCCAATGAAAGGGATGAAAAGTGCAGTGGAATCGATGTGGCGATAATGTCTGCATGCTGGTGATCTGGCGGATTCATAGGAAATCTCGAAGGCTGAAGACATCTCTTGTAGCAGCATCGATTGCGGGAAAAGTATAGTCTCGATTGGTCACGGCGTCGAGTTGACGAATGGGGTTACTATTTACCTGTTGAGGGGACTGTCTGCTAAAATCAGTACTGTAGATATCAGAGTCTGGAGTTGTTGAAGGACGAATAGCTGTTCTGGAGTGGACAGTGGTGAGGCAATGGTTGATTTGTGTGTTGTCTTCGTCGGCGTAGGACAGAAGTATATAATATACCACAGCTTATAGGCCAGTCAAACAGCCGCTACACGTTTGACACTCTGTTTAAGCTCACGGGGTAGGCAAAACAAAGGCAGTGCTGCGCAGGAATGGAATTGTTGCCATATCCTCGGAATTTTACTTTCTCTGACAGGGCCGATAAAATATTATTCCATCATGGATTCAGTGAAAGTTATTTAATATTTTGATATAAACTCAGTGATCTTGACATCGATGCCAATCATGACGTTGATGCCAGCGTGCTAATGAGTAATTGGTTTCAGACCAAAATGGAAAACGTACCAGGGTGGATTGATGACGTCAAGTTTTCAGATAAAGCACATTGCTTGGTATCCAGCTACATTTTAAAAAAATGTATCTCTTGGGCCGGTCAGCCATTGTACTTGGAATGCCTTTACAATCACAGAAATGTACAGCCTGGATGGCCTTTACCAGGCGTGATCTGGCTTCAAGACGATGACGGTGACCAAAGAATGTTATACTGCCATGCTCAAGCAGTTCTAGGTATAGCATTAGGACAGCGCCAATTTCATCATGACTGCCAGTGTTTCAGCAGGATGGGGCTACACCTCACATTACAAATATCACTCTCGCGTGTTTGAAGGACGTCTGGACAGCGTCTCATCAGCAGACTTTCGGACATTGAGTTGGTGCCCTATTACCTGATTTCAACTCTCTTATCCCCCCTCCCCC
>JAWQUT010000276.1:185624-208817 GCA_033807755.1 Ellobium chinense
AAAAAAGGGTAAAAAAGATAAAGAGGACTAAAGTGTATAGTTACCTTTCGTGTATTTTTCTACGAACTTAGGTGAAAACCGCATGTTTTTTCTTACGTAGTTCTCAAGAAATCTGTGACACAACTTTTGGCTGAAGCGTTTTATTAATGTCTTTTTAGTAAAAACCCGCCTTATCTGAGGACTTTGGCCTCAAAAACACCAATTTGGCTACATACACCACAATAGTAGTGACGTCATGAGCATAAACGTCAATTTAAAAAATGGAACAGGTCATTTGGATATATGGGAAAATCCATTTTCTACATATTTCAGAGACAATCAGGAACATCGCAGCCCACCAATTTTTTAAAAAAGGACCAGGTATGGTCGGTTTGTGACTTTCACATGATGAAATCAGTAGAGAAATTAACTCCCACGATGTGCATGATTTGAGAGGAAGCGTTTCTTGGCTGTTGGTACAGCCAAGTTTACGACTTACATCTTACTATCGGAGAGCACCAGTATTTTCATTGGTGGTCCACACGGCCAAAGTCATGTTCATTCTATTGCTTCTACTCCTTTGATTCTACTCCTTTCCGTAACGATGAATATGTTCACTCTGGCGATCGACTCTGCTACGTACATATATATTCTCGACCCGGCATCTGATACAATTATACAAGTGCTCGGTTTCAATTCGGCGACCGGAAGTAAACATTTCAGGGACGATCGCAAAAACCAGTGACGTATGGTGCATTTAAAAACACCGAACTGGGGCCGTATTCAGGAAAGAAAGAAAATTAAAGTAATTATCAAAATAATACTTACGGACCGTTTAAGGCGAAGAAATTATCAAAAGAAACACGTTCAGACCAAAAGGAAGGTGTATGTAAAATTTTGGGTTGGTTACAATTCTTTACATGACCTATTTTCAATTTTACCACTAAAATATTTTCTCTTCGAGTTCTTTATCAGATTTTTAACGTTGACGTTTTCCTTACTATGAATCTGTCTGTGAATAGTCAGTTTTTTATTTACTCCATGCTCTGCACGTCGGCGCTGCTGTTTTGCTGCTTTCATTTCTAAAAGATTCTTTTATTTCTAAGATTCACCGAACGAAAATGGAGTGTGCGAGCTCCACGTCAACTGACCAGCAGCGCTCTGTTGAGATAGATAAGACGTCAGGAGATCTCAGCCAGGATGCAATCCACAGTGCTGAGAAGATTCAGGCTGGGTCAAGTAACCGGGAGCTCCTAGACTTCATGGACAAGAAAAGAGACAGAATCGATTTCCCACCAGCAACTGCATCGGCGTGGAAAGACCTGGACAAAACACTGTCAAAAGAACTGGACAAGCACTTGAAACAGGCAACGCTGGAGCACAAGCTGGAGGTATTCGGCGACCTTGTCTATCTTTACTGCCGCGAAAAATTTAGAGTAAAGAATGCGAGGGAACGGCCCGCACCAAATAAAAGCCGCCGACGGCAAAAGATTTGCCAGAGAGCTGTTCGAGCGACCACGCTCAGGTACGCTGATAAAGCAGCGCCCAAGGAGCATTTGAGGAAAACGTATTCTGACGATCGACAAGACACGCCACTTGACCACATGGTAGGGCTTGTATGGCTTGGAGAACCAGGGGTTAAGTTCGACAATGATCCTCCCAATCTACACGAGATATCCAGAGTCATACATAAGACACGATGTAAATCGGTCCCGGATCCCAATGGAGTTCCCTGTGTGGTTTACAAGAGGTGCCCGGGAGTACTCAAGCGACTGCACCGCCTACTAAAGCAAGTTTGGGAGGAACCGCATGTGAGCAAGGAGTGGTGAAAAGCAAATGGCATATAC
Organism: Ellobium chinense; assembly: GCA_033807755.1. Lineage (NCBI taxonomy): Eukaryota > Metazoa > Mollusca > Gastropoda > Ellobiida > Ellobiidae > Ellobium > Ellobium chinense. The sequence continues at coordinate 187,451 of JAWQUT010000276.1, forward strand.
AAACCGAAAGAACAAAACTCTACAGAAATTGGGCAGTTCAGACCCATATCGCTCCTCAGCGTGGAGGGTAAGATATTCTTCTCTGTGATGGCTTCCAGACTGACAGCCTATCTGATGGAGAATGGATACGTCGATACCACTGTAGAAAAAGGGGGTGTTCCAGGAGTTCCGGGATGCTTAGAACATGCCACAATGATCTGGGAAGCCATTCAGGGAGCCAAGACGGAGAAACTGGATCTACACGTCATCTGGCTCGATCTTGCAAATGCTTATGGCTCAGTACCGCATCAGATGATATGGCGGACGTTGGAAATGTACCACGTTCCAGAGCCAATAAGAATCATGCTGCAAGTGTACTAAAGAATACACGACACGATGGATTGACCTACAGGTAGGGATTGCCATGGGTTGTACCATTTCCCCGATACTATTTGTGCTGGGCATGCAAGTAATACTGAAAGCTGCAGAGAGCGCAGGGAATGGCTAGGCATGCCATCTTGTCTGACAGACACTGCCCTTTACTGCAAAAGGGCCAAACTAGCACTTCCATTCAAATCAGTAGTTGAAGAATACAAAGCTGGGAAATCCAGACTTGCAATGATGCTTCAAGAATCATCAGACGCATCGGACCGTCTGTCCGACCCACGCTGAAAACTGGAAGGAAGTGGAAAGTCATACGGCAGTCGACGCAGCAAAGGAGACACTGCAGCTGAAAGAGGTCATCGGCTATACACAAGCAGGAGAGGACTTGGCCATGGTGACCCAGAGCAAACACGAAGGAACGCTGAGACATGGTCATCCAAGAAATCAGAGGTACGGAGGATGAGACACGAGTCCAGAAAGCAGTGCAACAGGTCCAGCAAGGTCAATGGACTACTGGGAGAATGCGCTACAAAGATCTCTGACTTGGAATGACATATGGCACGTGGCACCATTGCTGGTAATTTTCATCATCAGGTCAGTGTGCCCACTGGCACAAACCTCAAGAAATGGGGAAAGACCACAAATGTTAGTTGCCCACTCTGCAATGGAGAGCAAACCCTGATGCACGTGATATCAGCTTGCAGAGTGGCACTGGCTCAATGACGGTGCACATGGCGCCACAACAGAGTCCTGCGGAAATTAGCTGAGGCAATCGACAAGGCCAGACAAGAGGTAAATACGAATACGAGACAAGTAGTCATGTTTGTCTCAAAGTACTTTCTTCGTGCAGGGCAGGCAACCGTCAGCAAGATCGGCATTAATTCCACAACTCTCCGGTGGCTACAATACTGGACAGTACAGACGACTAGGAAATGGCAGTAGATTTGCTGGGTTGTCAGACGTACCCTGCGGCAATCCGAACGTCTAAATATGCGACCAGATATCGTCGTGCATTCAGCAAGCACAAAGCAGATGCTGCTGATTGAACTGACAGTGCCGTTTGAATCCAAGATAGACGAGCAGCAGGCGTACAAAACGACCAAGTACAGTGGCCTTGTTCTCAAACTAAGAAGAGCAGGGGTATCGGCTAGAGTAATGGCTGTGGAAGTAGGGGCAAGAGGTATGGTGAGCACCTCAGTTTATGACCTACTCAAGTTTCTTGGAATACGAGGACGGGCACGATCACGTACTCTGAAGGATCTGGCAGAGACTGCAGAAAAGAGCTTAGCATGGATTTGGACCAAACGTAATGAGGAGTGGAAAGTTGCATGGTAACTTTAAATATACCTAAAATGCAACTTTCACTATGGCTTCACGGAGGCATAGAGAATATGAAGCATGGAATTAAGGAACTGGAGGTTGCGGGTTCAAATTCCTCCCGAGGCGGGGTGAAAAATCAACAGAAGGACACTTAGGAGTCATGACCCCAGTGTGGTCCAGCCCCTTTACAGTGTCAGGAAGTCAAAAGGGCCGAAACACTTGTTAGACGGGGGTATCTTTCTCTGAAGATCTTCTGTTGTCTCGCTCTCCGAGTAAGAGAGTTTCCTATTTATTTTTTAAGCACATCCATGGAGCTGAGGCACGGTGACTGATAAATCTTGAGATGCATGGAGCATGTTTGTCCAAAACCGCTTGTAATTGCTCACTATAGACAGCTACCAAGTTATCATATTCCTTCATACTGGCAAGTGATAATGAAATATCAGATGACATTTCTTGATGATCGATTTTTTGCAAGTCTCTTGAGATGATTTGATGTCTCATCTGCTCAGGCTTAGAAATGTCGAGGTGGAATGACACAACATGGTGGTCAGAGAGCAGCTTATCATCAATCTTAATATCATGGATGCTTTGGTCATCTTGCACCAATAGCCAGTCAATGATGTGGCCATGTTTATGTGTTGCTTTATCCATGAGCTGTATAAAGTTGTATTCTTCTATGAGAGTTTTAAGTTTTTGAACGTAGACATCAGAAGTGTTGTCGAAATGAAAGTTGAAGTCGCCAAAAATGTATGTGTGAATAGATCTTGTGATCGACTGATCTAGTAGGTCAGTGAATTCTTGTATGAAGTCTGTGATTTTAAACTTATTTCTTGAGTTTGGTGGTAGTCGATAGCTTAAGATAAAATATTTTGCTCCATAGCTTGTTTGCATGATTGATTGATTGATTGATTGATTGATTGATTGATTGATTGATTGATTAATTGATTGGAGAACGTCTGATTGATATGTCAATGGAACGGCTGATACCTGAATAGCTGATTGATTGGTTGATAGATTAGTTTGGCATGTGATCGGCTGATCGAGCGGTTGGTTAAAAGACTGATTGATCGATAGATATGTTGATTGTTTAAAAGATCGAATTATAAATAGAATGGGGAGACTGATTCACTGCTAATTTTACGATTCCTTGATTGAGTGATTGATTGATTCACTGATTGCATGGTTGCTTGATTGGAATATCGTTTGAACTTCTTATTCTTAAGCTGATTAGTCAGCCGATTGTCTGATTGATTGATAGGTCTGACGATCGACTGATCGGTTGGTGGATCGATTGATTGTTTGATTGATTGACTGTACCACCGATTGTTAATCGACTGAACAGTTGATTGGTTGTCTGTTTGATTTATTGAATGAGTAATGGTCTGACTGAATGTTTCACTATTTGAGTGGGTGGTCTGATGAATCGATTTGAAATGTAAAATTAATCAAGCTGCCATGTAATTTGATACAATGAAAGTATGACTAACTTTGTGGTGTGTCTGTTCCACTTAAACTAAATACTGTGTATTATTTCCATAAGATTTATTGATATTATAGTACATTATTGTTTTCACTGTCGTCAGTTTATATCCTGTCATAAGTGTCTGTGGTGTACCATTTTCTGTACTTTTATGTACAATTGGTTATAAATAAACTTTCCTGTTTCCTGTTTCCTGCAAGATGGCTTGACAACATTCAAAAGTGCCATATTTTAGTTGTGCCACTGAGATAGTGAGTGCCTCCTTATAAAGTATGCTAAGGCCTCCACCTCTACCAGAATGCCGTGGATAGGAGGCAAATGAAAAAGCAGGTGGTAGCATGTCTGCAATGCAAACTTCATCCCCATTTGAACGAAGCCAAGATTCTGTGGTGAGAACTAGATCACTGTTATTTTCATCAATATAATCATGAATGGCTGTTGTTGTTCTTTACTGACTGTGCGTTAAAATATGATATTTTCAGCTATATGGACCTCGGTGAAACACTGTTTTGTATATATTTATGTTTATTAGGTTAGATAAACAAGGCCCACTCTTCTCTATCTTTGAGACATGAATGTCAGGCTTATTCCCATGAGGACTTGAATTCTATAATGTCTGCAACTGCCCGCTTTCTTACCTCTTTTCTTAGGCTTATGATGTTGAGGCTGCTGTTTAAAAATACATTTGATGATAGTGTGGTGAAAGTTTTCAGTGCCAAGGGGTGGATCATCTTTATTTCTTTCAGTGTTCTGATGTCATAATACAGACGGGTGATTTCCCCTTTCTCACTTGCTGGGGTCCTACGCCCCTGTGTTTGTTTTCCTTGTAAGTCCATGAGGACCAAGAGAGAAACAACCAACCCAAAATTTTGCATACACTTTCATTTTAGTCTGACGGTGTTTCTTTTGATAATTTCTTCGCCTTAAACGGCCAGTATTATTTTGATAATTACGTAAATTTTCTTTCTTTCGTGAATACGGCCCCAGTTCGGTGTTTTTAAATGGACCACACGTGATTGGTTTTTGCGGTTCGTCCCTGAAATGTTTACTTCCGGTCCCCGAAATTAAAACCGAGCATTTGTATCAGATGCCGGGTCGAGAATATGTACGTAGCAGAGTCGATTGCCACTCCAGAGTGAACATAATCATCGTTACGAAAAGGAGCAGAATCGATAAAATGAACATGACTTGGCCGTGTGAACTGCCAGTGCGAATACTGGTGCTTTCCGATAGAAAGATGCAATCCTAGACTTCGCTGTACCAACGCTTCCTCCCATTCACATCGTGAGAGTTAATTTCTCCACTGATTTCATCATGTGTAACTCATAAACCGACCATAACTGGTCCTTTTTTAACAAAAATTGGTGCGCAGCGATGTTCTTGATTGTCTCCGATATATGTAAAAAATCGATTTTTCCCATATCCATATGACCTATTCCATTTTTTAAATGGACGTTTATGCTCATGACGTCACTTATGTTGTGGTGTTTGCAGCCAAACTGCCGTTTTGAGGCCAAATTATTCAAATATGGCGGGTTTTTAGAGAGGCTGGCGTTTGCTTTTCAGTTTAACCGATATGTTTACAAACAATGACGTGTGTGAGCACAATAATTACAAAAAGAAGAGCTGTGTTCATGTTGTAGGTGTAGTTTGGTCATTTGCATAGCACGATAACGCCGCAAATTTGCGGGTGCTTTAACTAGTNGGCGGATTGAAAAGATCTATCGGAGAGTGTATTTCGTTGCTATACGCATTCTTTTTTTTTTTAAGGGTAAAAAAGATAAAGAGGACTGATGTGTATAGTTACTATTTGTGTATTTTTCTACGAATTTAGGTGAAAACCATAGTTCGCTGTCGAGAAGACGGCACCAAATATGGCATGACATAGTTTGCAAAGCAAACGATATTAAGATTCAGACAAAATATCTTGACGTTATCTCCTACTACATCTAGACCTGGAGATGAATATATATATATTCGATCTCCGCTATTTTAAAAAAAAAACAAGTTTCATTTTTAGCGTGGCACAGTCCGCCATAGAAAGAATAAGCGGTAACCGGCTGGCTAGTATAAATAGCTTTCCCGCCTAAAGGTCCCGACCGTGACGGTGGGACAAGCCTTCTTCTTTTACTGTTATTTTAATGGTGATATTTAGCGATTTCTACATGATAGCCTCATAATAAACAAAGGAGACTTCGTTGGTTATTCTTCTATGTAAGCTTAAATTTTTGTTTGAATTCAAAAATGAATGTGCCGACGGTACATTCCTAGTCTAAACGAGCTCACAAAACCATTACAGTATATCTAAAGGTAAACGTCCATGGAATCGTGAAAGAATATTTAAAAACAGTTAATGCCTGTAGAAGAGAGGCATTCTTTCTCAAGATCCTCCCGTTTAAATTTTAATTAGATGTCTAGATCAGTGCACGGACTAGACTAGATATAACTAGCATGAAATATTACCACGATATGATTTAATGCTTACTTTCATTGAAGGAACACTAATTTGAGCGAACAAATGCACATTCTGATATAAGCCGCGAGCAAGACACATACGACACGCAAGGTTCTGTTACGAATTAGCAAAACAAATAACACAAATCATGAAGGCATTAAGAAAAGTGTAAACAAGCTTCGAAACTGCCCATGTGCTAAGCCAGGATTGTGATGCATAGCCTGAAATATCTTTGCTTACGGATTTCAAGTAAAACAGTCCCCAAAACCACTCTCGGTATAATGAAAACACAGGAGCCCTCGTCCCATAGGCACTGTTGCCGATTCATGATGTCAGCTGATCGTTAATTCTCGTTCCCCATTATAATGTGAGCAAGAATTCCACACAGTAAAGCAGAGTCCTCCTTTTGCCATTAATACATTGTGACATGTACATATTATATGTACATAAATACCTTGTCGTTTGCATGGTAATCCCGCCTCCTTGTTTTATCAAGCTATAGACTACTTAGTTTACTAAGATCCAATGCAATTTGCCTACCGTGACAATAAAAGTGTGGAAGACGCAATTTTGGTCTTTCTTGATAACATCTAGATCTACACATCACTCAAAAAAAAAAATACTGCAGAATCTTATTTATCTATTTTTCTTCTGCATTTAATACAATCCAACCTCACAATTTATTTCTAAATTGAAACACATGAGAATAAATGATGATATTATTGCATGGGTGCTAGATTTTCTTACAGATCAACAACAGTATGTTGACTAAACGGCATTAAATCAAACCGTATTACAACAAACACAGGCGCCCCCCAAGGATGCGTTCTATGACCAATTTTGTTTACCATCTACACAAGTGGTTGTAGAGCGAATGAATTAAATGTCCACCTAATCAAATTTGCCGATGACTCTAGGTCTAAAAAACACTGATGAAGATTCTTATAGATGTGCTATTCAAATGTTCACCAAGTGGTGCGATGATCACTTTCTTCCCTTTAAATGTCAAAAAGACAAAAGAGCTAGTTATAGACTTCCGCATTAAGAAAGAACCTATCACTCCTCTTATGATAAAATCTGAAAGTGTTGAACAAGTAAAAGCTATAAATACCTTGGAGTAACAATAACAGATCAACAACTTAATTGGCATGAATACTCTTCTCTTGTTCACAGTAAGATCAACAAGTGATTATACTTTCTACACAAAATGAGATCTTTGAATATAGATAAAATGTTTTTCTTTCTCTTTTACAAAACTACCATCGAAAGTAGTATCCCGTTTTGAGTTACAGCCTGGGGAGGAAACATCAAGGCCCCGGACAAAAATATATATCATAAAAAAGCCTGAGAAAATTTCAGCTATAGAATAATATTTTGATACTCTTTACATAAATGCACGCAAGAAGAAGGTTAATAACATCATCATAGATACTACACACCCACTTGCAGTGCATATTACAACATAAGCACGCAGTAGACGTTATATTCGTTTGAAATGTAACAGAGAGAGGTACAGAACATCATTTATGAAATTTTCATAAAGCATCTACCATCACCATCACAAGAATGTCACAATCATGACATTGTCCAAATTACCTTAGTCCTTATGTTGAACTTTTTAACTTGTGTGTGTGAGTGCGCGCGCGCGCATGCGTGCGTGTGGGTGTGCGCGCGCGCTGGCGTGTGTATGTGAGTCTCTATTTTTATGTGTATTTGTGTGTGAGTGTGAGTGTGAGTGTGTGTGTGTGTGTGTGTGTATGTGTGTGTGTGTGTGTGTGTGTGTGTGTGTGTATGTGTGCGTGTGTATACGTGGGTGTATGATGTGTATTTGTTAGTGCATGTAATGTATGTATGTATCTGTGTATTTGGGGCGGGAGGGGGTATGGTAGGCGTGTCTTGGGTGTAGCTTGTGATATGTTCGCTTACCATATGCCGTGTACATTATTGTCTATTAAGTGTTGTTGTTTTTTTTTGCTGGAAACGAGACTGATGTCCCTTTCATAGGCAATAAAGATCTTTATCTTAAAGAATGACATACGCCACTAAATTCTCAATTTTCTTGCATAGCTCTGCTCTGCACCTCTAATGTTCAACAATCAAAATTCTTAAATAATGATGTGCATAAGAACGATGCACATCAGCGTGTCTACTCATTGTAGGAAACAAATTCAGTAATAGTGTTCTCAGTATCACTATGAGTCTATGAGCATACAGGCTATTTTGAAGCATGCGATCGGAGAAATTCACTTGCATGTACTGAAAGCGGTGATCGTGGAACCCAGAGAAATAGCACGACACCATTTGCTTGTGAGGTCAGCTGTACTGTAGAACATTTACGTTTCCGCTAAATCCCTGTCGCAATATTTTGATACGGGTTTAAGAAAACTTTCAGAAATTTGACCAGATATTTAGGAAAACAATATTACTCAGGCAAATTTTGTATACAATATTATATATCAGGACACTCATGCCTAAAGTACGTTTTAGGATGCAAATGCAAGCCGCTAGTTCTACTACATCTCATAGCCCTATCCTCCCCAAACCTCATTCCTCAGTTCCCTGGCTTTCACTAAGTGCTTTGTCTAGTTTGAAATGCTTTTAATTTCCATTGTGACTTGCCTTAGGACCTAGTGACTACTTCCTCCACATTTTTCTAGCACGATGAGCGCATTAATTTATCTTCCCCGGTTAAACCGTAGTTGACATGAGGGAAACGTTAAAACAGGATGATGGGTCAAAAATTTATGAGCGTTCTATGATCAAAAAGTCGGATAAATGCACCTAATATATGAAAGGAGGAAACTTGTTGGGGATGTCCCTATGGCACGCCGACATGTGATAAATCATGCTGTCTTCGGACGTCTCCTACTCGTGTTAGTGCATGCTGACAACTCTGTCAATTTACCGGGATATCCGTTTCTCAGGACCACCAAAGATCAGAAGAACAAGTTAGGACACTTAGTCTAAAAAGGCACCCGCAACACCACTTAGCGCCACCTAGTGGAGAGAAGGCAAGGTTCTCACAGGCTAATTACAAAATGAAATATAGGTTCAAAACTTGATATAGTTTTCAAAATGCAGAAAGGTCGGAAATTAGCTTTTATTTTATTGGAGATTTGCTTTCATCTCAACTTGTGCGCTAAGATTTACATTTAGATCCAATGCTCTTTCAGCTGTTGTGAATACTGCGCTTAGTTATGAAGATGGAGCCTTACCCTAGATTACTTTAAACAAAAAACAGTCAAGCATAATAGAGGTAATCTAAAAAAATACTTAACCACATATGTAACAAGTTTAGGAGGAGTGTCGGTATCGCGAAGCCTCCGACATGGGGAAGGACAAGATAAGCTAGATAGTGCCTTAACTTTACAGACTAATCTAAACATACTTTAACAACACATCTTTACAGTGAATTATTGTCATATCGTATGGTTTACTGTCTTGTGAAGGTACTGTGAATGAGCACAGCAGATTACTAATGCATGAAGACAGTTGAAGACAGTTTTTGCATTCCATTCCATTCCATTCCATTCCATTCCATTCCACTCAAGACGTTGAGACGAGCAGGCCTGTAATATGCATGCATCATGAGCATATCATAACATACCCTAAATGACATATATGATGGAAATGAATTAATGATTTTCTATCTGCTTGCCTATGTGTTTATGCCTAGATCTATGCCAGTTAATAAGGAATAGAAAGAGAGTTGTGGGAGAGGGGTGGGTACGCAACGGGTGATGGGACTTTTTAGCATATATAGCATCCCTTGTCAAACATTTATTGATGTAAGTGATAACGTAACAGTCTTTAGGGATAATAGGCTCTTCTGGATTTCCTTTGAATGTTGCCTGACTTCGGCAGGCAGCCCGTAATATTGTCAGGTTTTATGTGGTAAATTTGTTGTATCAAAGAGAAATAATATTAAAAATTCAAAACAAAACGGAAAAAGTCTGGGACTTCTACACGTGAGAGTAGGCCAATAAAAATTATCTGGCTGATTTACCTGCAGACAGGCTGGTTTCTAGGCAGACCAGGCTTATATGTATAGGTCAAGACTAAGCTGTTGACAAACCCTCCGCGAAAAGGCGCCAAAACTAAGCCGTGACCTCTTTTTTAAAAGGGCGATTGCACAGTGCCCCATCCTGATGAAACCATACAGTAACACAACACATCCACGCACATAATAATATGTACATCAGTAGCCTAGCCAAATTGGACAGACCTTGCAGGCTGATGGAGATCATTCCATAATGTCGAGTTTGTGAGCTGCTCGAATTTATGAGCTGTTTTAATGCAGGAAATAACAGATCTGCAATTAGACCATAATAACGATTAGTGTGCCAGCCTCTCAAGTAAAGTGAGGTTCGAGATTATAAGCCCCACAGTATTTTATGTTTAGCAACGTTTTGGAACTTAACTGGTCTGAGGCCGTAAGCAGTATGCATTATCCTTACTTGAATTAACGCACTACGGTAACCACAGAAAGTCCTAACCCATAGTAGTAATTAACGCAAAGATTATAAGGTCACAGTTCTCACAAAGCTGTTTGAACCTACTCTGTGATCGAACATAGAGTTTATCTTATCTATGAATCTGAGACTACCAGCATGTTATGATATTTTCTAAACTATTCAAACATTACCTCCGTCCTATTTCACATATGAGTCATTTACAGGCATAGACTATACGGTTTTGCCAACATTAGCCAGTATTCCTCCCCGATAATCTAAGAGCCTATACACATGACTGTCTTTACAGATTCAGCGCTCCCATATCCTCAGTGTAACCAATCCAAACGCAATGTAAAGAGAGGAACTTTTTTTTTTAAAAAGTGGTCACTAATCTTTTGGAGCCGAATACAAAATTTTGATTCTAAAAAAGTCACTGACTCCTACGAAAAAACATTATCCTCGCTACACTCCTGCCTACACTACAAAATTGAACTATTCACCGTTTTGCATTTCAATAATCAAGATGTACTTTGATTGGATGATAGTCTATCCTTTACAAACTTTCGAAGTGTTGTCAAATAAGAGCTTCTTTCCATCAGGTGCCACCCAAAGTCATTACCTTGTCAATACAATATTTCTTTAAGGCATGAGACATCTCTCTCTCTCTCTTTCTCTCTCTCTCTCTCTCTCTCTCTCACACACACACACACACACACACACACACACACACACACACACACACACGCGAGCATCCAACCCCTGCACACACACATTCACACAAAAAATACACCCACACTCACTCCCCAACACACACACACACACATACGCATATATATACATACATACACGCGCACGTACACACGCACACACGCACACACACACACACACACACACACACACACACACACACACACACACACACACACACACACACACACACACACACACACACACTTGCACACACACGCACTCTGATATTTCATGTTTCCTCTTCCTGTCGAGTTTATTGGCGAAAGAAAAAAAAAGAACCTGTATAAAAGTGTGGTGAAAGATGGACTGGGTTTGCGGAAGGCTTGTAAAAATATGTGGATGCAGAACGGGACAAAGAAGTGAGAGAATATTTCATGAGAGAATATCACATTACCTATGCCGGATAATCTTCATAATCGGGAGTTGGTCAGACAGTCTTCCTTTCTCCTGGAGAATATGTCACCCACATAACTATTCTTTTGTACACCGAACGAGTATTTAGAGTCGCATGACTTCACCGTTTTGTGAACTCGAGTGCTCATAGGCGATTGCAGCCTCCACACAGTGTTTGCTTGTGTGTGTGTGAGTGTTTTGTTTTTTTTTTTCTTTTGCGGTGATTATCATTTTATGATGCGAAATTCGTACACCGGGTATAGATTAACCTAATGTAGCACAGCTCCATCATGCATCTTACAGGTTAGAAACTTGAACATTATCAGATGTTAAATTCCTGTATTTAAACAATATTCCGCAAATTGTAGAAATGGCACATCTTTAAAGTTATCTATCTTTAAAAATCAGTGTCTCACAGATCAATTGCAAAAATAAAAAACAAAACAAAACAAGGTTTCTTAGCAATTGCTACATAAACAAGTGCCTATTTTGAAAAAGTTCAGATGTTGACTTGATGTTGTGTGCCATTTATTCTCTTCTGTATGTGGAAATGATACGTTTCTCGGTGCAATCTGCCTTAAATGCTCTCCACTTTCCAGCATCGATCAATTGTAGTTTGCTTTCATATTGTTTATTTCTCGACAGTTTTTGTATTTTTTTTTGTATTTTTTTTGTATTCTAGCACGTATATATATATATATATATATATATATATAATGCGGTTGTATTTTTTCTTATGGATATATACATATATTTTTTTTTTGGGGGGNTCATCATGTCACGGATGTTGGAGTGTTGATGTCGAAGTGGCACGTTTTTTTTTTTTAATATTTAGATTACCGTGAAGAATTTGCTCTGCTAGAACATATGTAATGAAATCCTCCCACCCAAAGAGCATGTACCCTCGTCAAGCCTAACATATTGTTTTCAAGGGAAATAAAACCGAAATAATAAATGTCCCTAAATATGTTTGTCTCACCATAATGATTCTGAAAAATACTATTGCATTATTTGAATACACAAATCCCATCGAAAGTGACGATTTTGAACGATTTAACAAGTCCCACGAAGGATAAAAATCAAATCCGACAAACAGGAAGAACTTGGATAATGATGATAATGAGTTAATGTAGATGATTATTTTCTTTCATTTTATGTCCTGTAATGTATACCGCCTCCCCGCCCTCCCGGCATGTCCACAATGTAGGCTAAAATTAAGTAACTAGATCTAAGTCTTCAGATGCACCAAGATGACGTGAGTTGTAGACTTCACTGCCTGCCCAATGGCTTGGCTAAAGTTCTGCGATATTAGGCCTCTGAGCAGTGTGCCTAACCGAACGTCTGCCTCGACTGTCGAGTCATTACTAAAAAGAAAAGCCATGTTAACTTGTACTCCAGTCAGCGTGGCATTTTTCTGTTTCGCGTAATTTCACTGATAAATTTAATCATCCTCTTAGTCTTACCCAATAGTTACGACCGTTTGGCTGTGGCAGGAGAGATGATAAGCAGTATTTAGTTTCTTAGGCTTGGCAGGGCAAAACTAGACGATGCAAATTGTACACAGAAACTTCCCAGGAGACGCCAGCCTGCATGACGTAGGTCCCGTTGGTTCTTGTTTCTGAGAAAGTCTTAATTCTCGCGGTCCGATTAGTGTTTTCTTTATCAATATTTTGCCATGATGCCCGGAGCGATAAAACTATTATCTTTAAAGAGATGCATTCAGGAAGTTGGGCTGGGCAGTTTGATGCATAGACTAGTACGGCTTGATTGTTCATCTACATTTCAGGATATTTGCTAATTGCTCGGTGAGGAAATGACAACCGTTTAAAATATAGCCTATTATCTTTAATAATTTTCTGCCTCTCACGGAGGACAGTGGTGGATGCTGACGTATTTCTGTTTGTTGGCGGCTATATTAGACATAATGTTATTATATATAATTATTATAGTATGATGGGATATCAGTTTCAGAATATTTTGTGATCTAGCCTCCTTTGTAAGGAAAATAAGACGCCTTTGAAGTCGCCACCCTTTAAAAAACTCTTAGCTTGTCCATAGGTCCTCTGCAAAAGCCATACGATGTTCCTTTTTCTGAAAAAAAAATATTTTTATTTTAAACAGTGTGCCAAGATATGGAGTTCAATTGTTTGCTATAAATCCGCCGGTTGATAAGTAAGGAACGATATGCTTTTAAAATGCATTTACCAGTGGGAATCTGCTCACTTTTAGTACTACGCGACTGAACATGCCACTATATGTTTCCTTTTCACAGCAGATTCTGCTTTGTTTAGAGATTTTGTCAGCATGCCAGGTATTGCATAAAAGAAATGCATTATGTAGCCATTACTTTCTGTTTCATATCAATTTTATTTGTTTTAGGCGTTTTACCCACAAACAAGGATATTTCAGTGGTCTTATCAGATGTGCTCTAATTACGAGTATATCATCGCATGAGGGAGTCGTCCCTTGAGCGGGCGTACAAAGATCTAGTAATTCCCCACTAGTTGTGCAATAACTGTACCATTCCAAAAGGCGCTGTTCTAACCCTGCCAACACCACCGCCATCACTACTAACTGGTGTTGATACACCATCGGTATAACACCATCGTCACCACCACTGCTTTTGTTATCATTACAAGTACTACTTTCACCATAACCGGCACAACCACCGTTTTTATTGCTTCTGCTAAATATACTGTCATCATTGCTACCACCTCTATGTTTAGCGCTACTACTAGTACTAATGCATTTTAAAAGCATACCGTTGCCTCATCAACCAGAGTATTTATAGCAAACACGTGAACTTTATATTTAGTACATCGTCACACCACTGTTTTTACTGCTGCAACTAGTACTATCACAACTGTTTTTACTGCTGCAACTAGTACTATCACAACTGTTTTTACCGCTGCTGCCAGTACTACTACCGCCACTGCCAATAACACAGTTATTACCACTCCCACTAGTACTATATCACCACCTGCACCATCATTGTTTTTACTGCTACTATTAATACTTCTACCACACCAGCATCGCAACCTTTGGTTTTCTTTTCTTGCTACTACTAGTAATATTGCCATTAACATCACTGCTGCTTGCTGCTTACATTTCGGTAACAATAACTACTACTTTTGCCACAATCACTATTGCTGCCGCTATAACAACAGCGGATAATAAGATATGTTCCATATTGTCTTGTTTACTAGAAACATACGCATACGCAAAACGCATAGACATAACCAAACTAAATACCACACACACACACACACACACACACACACACACACACACACACACACACACACAAACACACACACACACACACACTAGTATATGCACACAAGGAGTAGAAATCTCAGTTCAAGGGGAAGGATTTGTTCCAGCCACAAATATTACAAAGACTGGGGTCTCAGGCTCTGAGCAAAGAATAGAAAGAATACAAAGCAACTTTACGATATTTACGATCAATCCAACCACTTTACGATATTTACGATCAATCCCCAACGTCTTTATATTATTATATTATGCTGTGTGAAGGTACAGACACATGATGGAGGTCTTTTGAGCATCAGCGCAAATGTATATATTATATACGTGAGAAGAGAGAAAAGAGGGAGGCGTTTTTGTTTTTTCTTCCACTTGAAGGAATCTATGTCGGCCTTCATCAGCTGTGGCAAAATAACCCATTAAAAGAACTTTGCCAACAGATTTACTGAAAAATGCACTGTCTTTTGAACGGTCCTTCATAATGAGCATGCTGAGTCTCCGTCGACATTGTTTTGGACAATTTCAAGTTCACACGGCCCCTTCCTGCCTTAATTTTAGAATTCGGTCTCTGGCCAGAGAGCAACCTGAGCAGATCCCTGTTTGCCCCTCCTATTCGTGTCATCTGATGCTGATGCTTGTCTACTTAGGCATTTCCCATTAACGATCACACTAAAATTACAACGTAACGTGTTGAGATTTCCCGGTGCCGGTGAGAATAGGAGGTAGACTAGGCGGGATACCTAGGATCTACTTAGCATTTCTTTAAACTGTGTGTGACTCTCCACCTCCTCTCCCTTCACTCACTCCCAGACAAAACAACAGCTGTAGTTCCGGCCTATGAATATCTTCGCGCACGCAAAATTTGATGGCGTCATCCGCTAGCAATTTTTTTTTAAAAAATTTTCCGAACCAGGATTACTAGTAACAATAGAAAGGCCGGAATTTTTAAAAAGATATTTGTTCTGCGATTCCAAATAGCAATAATCGAAAGCCGCCATGATGATAGATGGATCTTTTTATATCCTCATGCCGAATTTGAAGTTTATAGCTTGGTAGTTGTCCGGAAAAGTGAACACGTGTTTCTAAGTTCCCAGTATAAGAGATAAAGTCATGCACTGCCCTTTGCGCATTGCAAAGCGCCAAACCGTCCTTCAAATAATGCTGAAATACTTAGAGCGAGAGCCCATCTGATTCCTATTGGCACATCGTGTCGCCGGGACAGTTTATGTCCTCTCTTCATCGTTATAAATTAGACGATGCAAATGAAACTTCCGAAATCCCATAACACGACTCTGACGTCAGTGTGCAAGAGGTTAGAGGTCTCCCCCATATGACAACGTTCTTGTCGTGCCGGATTCGGATTCGAATCCAGTGGGTTCGTGCTCTTAGATTAGTCTGTGAAGTTTGTGAAACTGAGATAAAAAAAAAGGAGAAGTTCCTCGTCCTTCTGTTTCATTGTGTTAGGCACTGTGATTTGTAAGTTTTAGTAATGCCTGAAGGAGAATTTTTCACAGCAGTCAGCGTGGAAATCAGCTGTTCTCGTAGAATTTAATAGTGAAAATTTATTTGAAAGTGTTTCTGTATAACTTAAAATTCACATTCTTCCGGTTATTAAGAAATAATGCCCGAAAATATTTTACTTTCCGCCCATTAATCAACGTGAACAGGTATCAAAAATATATATTCACGCTTCTAATTAACCTGCTGAGCTCATCCACATTAACTTTCATCTGTCTCATAAATGCATCTTGTAATGTTAGCTTGAGGAAAATTACGTAAAATTATGTAGGCTAAGTTGCCTACAGACAGGGTTGTCTACACGCCACGATCACGCTTGCTTCACAACACGCTGATTAACAGAAAGGGGTGACGCAGGCTGGAAAATAATGAGTATCCTGCCTGGCGCTTTACTCAGTGCTAACCATTTATAGGAAAGCTGAATCTCATTTCTAATGTGCGCACTTTGTTTCATTTGAAGGCTAGAAATGAGAAGTTGTTTTTTTCTCTCTTGATTAATAACTGAAACTGCAGAACTTTTGTCCGTGATATACTGCGAGCCTACTTGTTCCGTCTTCAGGACAGTTGGTGAAATAATAAATAAATGGATCTCAACAATAATTAAGCATTAATTTGTCTTGATTTCTCTTTGCACTTTACTGAGACTAAAGTAGGGAAATGTGGTGAGAGGGATGGGTTGAGTGGGAGAAACGTTGGGGAGGGGTTGTACAATGGACTCGTTCTAAATCTCCCCCTCGCGCTGTGATTGGTCACGTGGTCAGGGAAGTCAGAATGTAAACAATGGCGGAACTGGCGTATGTTTCTATTCAGAGAGCACCGATGGTGCTGAAAAAAAAAATGCTATTGCGGGGATTTTGGAGTACACAGAATCCTTAAATCATGCTTATGCCATCGACAATACCTACACCTCTACACATATTAAAGACCATACATTATTTTACCCTATAAGATCTATGGTGCTATATTTCACACAGAATTCGGAGTGCCCGTACATTATGAAGATATGCCATAACAAACAAAATTCCGCACAGAACCAACATACCACATAATGCCAGATATCCTCTCAGTGTATGCAATTATATCAATTTAATTATTATAATAACTTATTATAATAACTTATTTCACAGAATGTCCCCCTCCCCAAAATCACATAATACTTTTGGGAGTCAATCTGTGATGGGCGCACCTCGTTTCATCGACACGCCATCTTAATTAACCTCGTTTTATCGACACATGCCGACAACTTACCTCGTTTCATCGACAACCACTATTCTCACAAGATTAAAGGTTTCATACCCATGCAGTACTTATGCTGTAATCGAGTGCTATGACTAAATTCAATCACATAGACTACTTTTTAAAAGTTGACAGCGTGTAAATATTGTAAACTGAGGTTCTCATGCTTCTAAAATTAAGTGTTCAGCTGAAACATATTATCAGGGCCACATTACAGGGATAGACTTTAACTAGCATGTCAAAAACAATACTACCTCCAAAGTTGTAAATTCTGTAAATAATAATCATTTTTATCTATTCTCTAATTTCATCATCAATATAATCAAAAATTTAATGCAGCCATGCCAATCACGGTAGGAGGTCCAAAGCCCGTGAAACGCAGATGGGGATGTTTAGTACCTAAATACTCTTATAATTTCTTAACACTGAAAAGAAATTGTTGGCCAGTTTCGTATACCTAAGTTTTGTTTTCTTAAATGGACAGATCGAGTACTGTCTACTGGCGAGTGTCGATGAAACGAGGCTACCAGTGCAGTGCCTTCGAGAAGTTAATCTGTCTCCTTTGATCTTCTTTAACAATAGAGAGAATGTTGTCGATGAAACGAGGCGTACCCATCTGTGATATCACAGAAGGACCGTGGATTACGGGAAACTGGTGGAGGGTGCCAGTGTAAAATGTCTCCCCCAGCTCCAATATTATCAATTTCTCTTTTGTTCTTCTACCTCTTTTGGTTACATGTTACTCGTACATGTGCCACATGGTAAAATACTCTTTGACCTAGCATTGAAATTTCACTGAGTAATTGATAAATGTCATTCCCATACACCCTGGACTCCCCCCGAAGCTGGTTGTGAAAAGATTTAATGTTGGGGGGGGGGGCATTCTATGAAAAAAAAAAGGGGGATTCTGTGATGTGGGGGGAGGGGGAGACACTCTGTGATGTCACAGAATGACCGGGGGGACACTTTGTGATCTCACACCAGGTATACCGTGATCAGATTACCCCCCTCAATCATTACCCCCCGGTAATCTGATACCGGTATCANNTCATCCCCTTTCTTTTTTTTTTTACATCATCATACTGGTATTTTCAAGAATCATAGCCTTTTGGAGAATGTGTAGTCTGATGATACTGCGAATAAATAGTCTTAGAAGAGCATAATACAGATACTGTGTGGCTGAAGCCTGCATTGTGTCTGTGCTGTAAGCTGCAAGCTCGGTATGAAATTCTTACACGAGAATAACACCTTTATCAAGAGTCAGAGATAAAACTATAATGGTTTCTCATGACATGGTTTTAACAAATTACGGGATAATTTATACTGAATCTGATGATATCTAAATCGAGGTGGTTTTGTCTAGTATAGCTCTCGACCATGCCAGCCGTCTTTATCTGATCACAACTAATATCACTGGCATGAATCTGGATTAGGCAAGTATTATTGATTACTTCCGAAATTTACAATATGTGGAGTTACGACAACCTTCCAGGAAATTGAACCTGTGAACGTCAAAAGCTTAACAAATTACGTAATAGTTTATGTAGAATTTGATGATCTCTAGATTTAGGTGGTTTGCCCAGCGCAGCATTGTCTGATAATATCACTGTTAAAAATCTGGATTAGGCAGTATGTCACAAATGATAATTACTACAAAGTAGTCGATATGGGAACATGACACCTCTGAAACGATTACAATACTATTGTTTAAGCTGAACATATAAACGAATATTTAACTTATTATGCCAGATTTATAAAGCAATGTTGACGGGTTCTTGCAAAGACACTTTAACACTTGGAGTACACAGCTGATCTTCTCAACATGATGTGGTCTTTCACTCCTGGTTATAATAGTATTTAACCCATTTGTGCCACTTCTCATATCTGATGTGGATCTGACGTGGTTCAGTTTGATTAGTGATAATCCATGGGCCTACTTAGCTCTTCGCTTTCGCGGGTTCCAACTTCCTGGAAAGTTGCCGTTTCTCCAAAACCATTGTCAAATTTCAGAACTTAACAATAATACTTGTCTAATCTACATTTATGCCAGCGATTTTAGTTGTGATCAGACAAAGATCGCACTACACTGGGCGAACCATCCAGATATAGACATAATCAGACTCGACATAAAGCATTACGTAATTTGTTCAGCTTTTGACGTTCCAAGATTCAACTTCCTAAAAAGTTGTCGGTACTCCATACCACTGTGAAATTTCAGAACTAATCAATAATACTCTGCCATATCATAAAGTGGGCAATATATTTTCGATAAAATTTTAGTTTTAGTTATATTCATATTAAACATATTCAGTATTATTAGTTTGAATTCTTTTGTGTCTTACGCTGAATGCAAGTTATCAAGCGCTGGAATGGTGGGAGAAATTTTAGTAAAATATGTACAGCTTGGCAACAAGGTGTCCACACTAGCGTTGCTTTTTTTTTTTTCAAAGAAAATAAAAGGTAAAGTAATACCAAATTAAAAGTAGCAATGTCAATCGTGCCCCAATTGTCCTGACGGAAATCGGCTTAGAAAACAAAATGGACCCCCTCCCCACTCATCAAATGGGCCGAAAGTACAATACATCTATACCTTCTCATCCACCCTACACCCTACCCATTTCCCGAGACACCAATTTAAAGATGGCAACATCATACAGTTGAACAAAAGCGCACATACACACAACCCAAAATTGAAAAAAAAAAGCAGACATAAAATGCGGCTACATTGATTATTTAACAAAACTGAAATGCACATGTCACCTTCATCATCCCACTCCCAGCTACACACACCCATTATTATATTTATATTATTGTGACAGGGACTGCGAAAAGGAGTCTACTGGTCAAAAAATTTCGTTGAAAGTTTAGGCTTACTCTATCGACTGCTCCGAGTGAATATCAGCTATCTTTACAAAGAAATAAGGTAGAGATAGATGATATTCACTCCAACGACTGCTTGGAGTGAATATCAGCTAGATGAAGAAATAGAGAAGAGAAAGCTGATATATGATTAGAACAAACTGTCAGCCAAACCAACAATAACATAATCCTCAACTCTACCGATTTTAGAAGCAAAAAAATATGTCAATCCTGTCTTTTTAGCACATGTGGGTGCGTGCAAAGAAAAGGTGTATAAAATAAGTAACTATATAAACACAAATAACAACTTTTTATAGGGGGGTAATATCATACCAGGGGGGGTAGCTTGATACCGGTCTCAGATTACCTCCCCGGTAATCTTATACCGGTATCAAATTACCGGGGGGTAACTTCATACCGGGGGTAATTCTATTCCTTTACACCGGCTTAAATAAACACAGCGACATTCCTCTCCTAGCTGAAGACAGTATGGTTCTCCGCGTGGGCCATTGTATCGGCACGCTCTGCATCAGATTAGTCTAATCAGTTTACTTTCTCCCAACAGTTGGCAGGTAACAGGCATAACTTTAAAAGTTACCAGCCGATTTCCATGAAAGTTGGGAAAAACATCGAGGTTGGTCTGAAATATATGGCATAATCAGTTTTAGGACGTATAAAAGCACGCAGATCTATGTAAAGTAAAACTAGTGGCTCATATTATCATGGCGACAGAAGACAAATAGGAATATATATATGACTTGTCGACCGATTTGCAAGAATTTCCGGGGAATCCTAGATCTGACTAGAAACAATTCATTTGTGACCCTTGTCACAGATAAGGGTACTACCTTTCTTGGAGCGGAAGAAAAAAATAGTTGTTTTCATAAAACTAGGAATAAAAACCGCACACGGTCTGGGAAAATATTACACCTCCAGAGCTGAAGTGATATCGTCACAGTAACTATTGTCATAATCGATGGCTTTGCAAGAAAGCATTGAAAATTTCTAACTCAACTGCATTAACAATTATCATATCAATTTCTAGTCTTTATCAGAGTCACATAATTATATGCATGAATCGTCTGATATCGTCTGAATGATATCGTCTCACACTCGGGACAGGTCATTTTTTTTTTATTTTTAAAAAAAAATACCGATTGACACCACACTGACGGCATCCTCTTCCTCTCTCTCTCTCTGTCTCTCTCTCTTTGTCTTTCTCTCTCTCTTTGTCTCTCTCTCTCTCTTTGTCTCTCTCTCTCTCTCTCT
>JAWQUT010000276.1:226956-263038 GCA_033807755.1 Ellobium chinense
CCCCTCCCCCGCTTATGTGCACGGGCATCTATCTGTTAGGCTCGGCTTGTGACATATTTTGTAGCATAGGTAAAACAGGAAAAAGAACACTAAGTAACTTAGTATTTATTGTGACAGCACTGATATAAAGTGGGAAAAATGGTCATATTTTCAAAGGGTGTTTATAGTTTCAGATAATTCTGCGTCAAGACAAAAATTTTTTTAAAGTCTTCATAGGATCACGCATAAAGGTGTCTAAGATATGTGGGTGAAATCTGGTGTCGAACAACTGTTGTCGTAGCTTATAACACTTGTTCTAAGATCATCAACCTTGAGGGAGAAGAATGCACCATTCAGCACTTTGGTGTGCAATTATGTATAGAAATCCAGTGCACTCATGGAGATAAGTTGCACACCAAGTCATGTGCATTACAGTCTCTGAATAAGGGTAGTGTCTTCCCTTAATAAAAACATCAAAATACGATAAATACGTAAACGATGTTTTCCGAACATTCGATGTATGTCTAAACAGACACCGATGTGCCCACCCCTAGGGAGTGTCATTCCTGTTCTCAGTGAGTGGTTTGTGTATAAAATACTATTGCCCTTCGCAATTAAGAATTGACTAGACTATAGTGTTTCTTCTGTGTTAGCGCGCTGTTCATTGATACTAAATGTTTTCTATGCGGAAAAATGTGTCATCGGTTGTCAGGCCGACTGAATTGTTGAAGTATTGTCTTGCTAGTTAGGCCTAATGCACACAATCTAGCCGCGTGTTCTGACATAGGGCCTAGACCTAGACTAGGCCTAGTCTAGCCTAGAAAGAAAGAAGGTCCATGCGTTTTGCTGTTGGGAACAGGGAGTAAGATATAGTCTATATCCAGCATCTGTGTTAGTACTGTTAGCTTGATACAGGCGCAGTTAACATTCTACAGCAAGAGAGGATTTTTAAATTTATGGTCAGTGGAATCATAAACCGACTCGACTAAACTTGCTTTCTTTGATCTTGATTCGGCAGATCTGGATAAGAAAAAATGCAACATCTAGATCTAGACTAGACAGTTATGTAATAACACAACTCAAGGCACAGCCTATTTTTAGGCAAGCCTAATCTAGGTATTTTATGAACGGAACGATTATGGGTGTGTAGGCCCCTAAGCAGAAAAAAAAACACCACAGTCTGGACTAAATATTAGTGTAAGATTTGGATCTAGAACTACAGTGTATGGAGACTAATTTTAGGTTCACTATGGAGAATGACATAGATCATTTAGATATACGAATATTTGGCAAGCGGTATGAAAATGTATTCCAAAATAGGCCTAATTGGCCTTTATCTGTATCTAGAGGTATTCAGAATTAAGAATGGCAAGAGAGATAGGTCAGGGATAGATACAAGAAAGAGGCGGTGAACACGTAAGGCTAAGTTTTTTGTTTTTCAATAAGCTTAGGTAGTAGACATGAGTCTGAATAGGAAACAGAAATCGGATAGAATGCTGAAAATAGTGGCAAGATTCACACACGTACACACTCACATATCTACATCTATCTATATCTACATAAGTGTGTGTGTATATATATATACGGAAACGTTTGCACACACAGTTAACTGACCAAGCAAATACAATATAGTCACAGTCATGAAATAATGCTGAAGGCTTGATAACAATTAAAGTTTATAGTGCAGTATTTATATTGCATGTAACATCTGAATATGATTTTTTTTTATAAGGAGCAACAGAACATTTTACTTTACTGTTGTGATAAACTAATCTACTCAAGGTAACTACCAGCAACACTCTATCTCATAACATTTCAAAACAATGAATAATACTTGCTGCATGTAGCTTAGATCAGATAAAACTATTTCCTCTACTTCATAGATGAAGCAAAATATTTATTCTTGATTAATCTTCACATTCAAGAAGTCATTGCTAAATCTATATAATGACTCAGGTAAATTCAAGAAATTACAGATATTAGGGTAATTGAAATTCTCAGAATTTAGCAAATTTTCAAACTTTAGCAAATAACCCTTGCTTACACTATATAAATTATAACACGGTGTTTTATTGAATACTACTACTACTACTAAAAATAAGACATGTAATAATAAAATGGTAACAAGTTTCTATTCAGTCCTGGATCTGTTAGAAAGCCAGTGTAGTACATTAAGCAGTTATTTTCGATACAGATAGGCTAATCAGTTCTTTATGGGACATTATTGATGCAGTGTGATGTTTTGAAAATACCATGATCAAGTTGCCATCTTGCCATCTTTAACTGTTTGTGTTGAAAGAAAACAGTATGAATGCACGGTCCTGGTGACAAAACAAAACGGCTGGACTGAATTGATCATAGACCCTGGATTATTTGTATGTGATATTCACAGTGGAGTTGGTGATAGTAAAGGTAGACTAGGTCCAGGAATGTTTGTGAGGGTGAACATGTGAGTTGAACCGTGGTACTCAAGTAAATAATATTGTACTAGTCTTATAGTGTGGGTTGGGTTGGTGCATTTCATCTGTGGGAAGAGATTCATATTCATCTCTCCCACAGAGGCTGAGGAAGAGGCCACTTGAAGATCATGAGTATCAACTGGCATACTTTTTGTTGCAGAGTGGTTGAATATTTTTTTCCTTTGTGCAGCTGAGAAGTCAGTATTATGATACTGTTAATTTCTGTGTCTAATTATTCTCGTTATCTCCCAAGCTTCAACAAATCTCTCAAAAGACAGCCTTCGTGCTCTCTCTCCCTCTCTCTCTCTCTCTCTCTCTCTCTCTCTCTCTCTATCTTTCTCTCTCTCTCTCTCTCTCCCCCATCTCTCTCTCTCTCTCGCTCATCTCTCTCTCTCTCTCGCTCGCTCTGTGAGTCTTATTTTCTGCCTGCATGGCTTATGTTATTATATTCTAGGCTGCCAATAAACGATCAGTGTTTGATTAGAATACGGAAGCGAGATACGGTGGTGTTACAATAAAGCAGAAATAAGTCGGTGCTGTAGTTTAAATGGATTATTCTGGAATAGTTCAGATATTAAAAAATTGTGCTTGGGAAAAATGTTCTAAACTAGGCAATCAAATAGGCCTACTTGAGACGATGTCAAGCGATGGCCAATTCCATCCATTCCTGCTGCTTCGACTCCTTAGATCTTTTAGGGGTCTGGATTTCATTAAATGCCCTAGCACAATGTTCAGGAAAATGCCACACGTCGCCTCTTGACATTGTCTGAATTAATAATACTCAGCGGCCGAGGACGGTTCCATCTTCAGGTCTTGCACTTGCAGAAAGCGGGAAGTTAATGTACAAGAAGCAAGAAAACTGTATCACCTGTGCGCCTTGAGGCAGGGGTGTAGCATCCGTGTAATCTATGAATCAGGGATTATTGTCGTACTTAGCCAAAACAATTAACCTAGACTAATCCGAAATGTTTTGTAAAATTTTCAGATATTACGCTCATACTATTTCACCAACAAGCCATATAATACAAGCATTGACCATAGGCCTACGACTTTGTCACCATTAGCTAGTATTAATTGCCAATAATCAGGAAACCTATACATATATCTCCCATATTGCACCCAAGGCTGTGTCACAAGAGAATTTTTTTTTTAAAGTAGACTAGTCTAGCAGGTAATCTGGGGAAAGACTAGATTACCTGCTGGCTATTATTTGTGACCCCTTCAATCAATGTGAGTCACATGTCGCACGTGCCTATTTTCCGCTAATGGCTCGTGGCTCGGAAAGGTGAAAACCCCCTTTCAGTGGCCGTATGCAAAATCCATACGTTAGTTAACACAATGCGGTAACCACGGGAACCTCGTAAGATAGTAGTCTTCACTGCAGTTAACGCAATTCGTTAATTAACGCAAGGATTATGCATACGGCCACAGATTAGTTTTCTGTTTGTGTTGTAATCTTGTTCACTGATGTCTTATCTATGATGGGAAATAAGATTTTATCCAAAGTATGTGTTGTTTATTTTTTAAGCAAGGGGGGTCTGGCACTAAGTTTCCTGCAGTTCAAACTAAGTTCACATTCCTTATAATCCTTTCGAGCCGCGTCGCGTCGCCTCGAACTTCCGCGGACGCTAACGCCATTCTTAGGCCAGTGAATGAAGACTGTAATATTAACGACAGCTATTACGTTCCTGGGGCAAAGGGAGCATTTGGATTGGGTGCTGGAGGTCACATAATATTATGACTAGCTGGGTCAGAGTTTAGACGGCTTAGCCTTGTACACATGACAAACTCACAGCAGATTAATTTAAATCCTAGATCCACATTTTGCACGAAAATTAGAACTTGATTGTGTACTACACTCCTTTGAGACTGGTACATTGATGAAGTTGTAGATCTACGACTGTAAGAAAAGTCTACATTTACATAATTTTAAGTATGCCCAAGTACCGTCATTTTGTCAGAGGTTTACCACTTGTCACTTTACTTTTCCAAAAGAGTAATGTCGTTGAGGTAACTGTTCGGTACCGACCAACGTTGAAGAAACAACTCGTAGACGCGAGCTCCCCGTTATATTACCCCTTTCAGTCTTTGCAGTTTGGTGAGAGTCCCTCATTCTGATGACTCTATGTACACATTTTTTTATTGGTTGCAATGCTCCTTGGCGTTTTAGTTCAAAAAAAATTAGGATCCGGAACTAATGCGCACTAGTACAACCCTGCCCCTACCATTATTCTCCTCTCTGTTCCTAACGCTAACCCTAATGCCCATCGAGCCAGGGGCATCAATCGACACGAGTTCCTCGCTGTAATGCCCATCGAACATCAGTACTTTTCTGCTTCCCTGTCATGTTTTAAAGATTATTGTCCATGCCCAGGTTTTGAAGCGACTATTCCGACAATCCAGTTCGACATCTCAAAAGTCGTTTTTGGGCATCAATAAATGGGCTGACTTTTAGTTTGGTCAGCAGATTTCTTACAAAATGATTTAAATTTGCCACGGTTAGTGAAACAGCTCCATGGACGTATTATATAGACTATAACCCGCTGCACAACAAGGGCACAGCGCGAGCGTTGAAAGTGTGCAAAAACTCATTTCTTCTTGAGGAATTCTAAACGAGCCAGCCAGCCAGAAATTGAGTCACAGTTGTTTGAAAAAAAATGTATACCATGGATGCATATTCTAAATATTTTCTTCTCTTTGTTTAAGTGAGTAGACAGAGCGGTCATACCATCTCTTAGTTAAGCATCGGTTTTAAAATTTGCATTGGATTCTTAACGTCGACGAATGAAATAAATTATGGCGATTCAAAAATGATCAATTTCAAATACAGACTGATAATTCTCCCCCCCCCCNNNNCCCCCCCCACACACACCTCCCTCCCCGCTCACAATCCTTTCCAAAACAGAGATACAATGGAACCCGCTTAAGCTCCGTTCAAGATGAATCGCCCCTCTTATGCGGGCGTCCCGCTTAGACGTACTATCCATTATAAAGTGATTTCTTAGATAGTTTGTGCGTTTCTTCAAGTTAAGGGATAATCATTACTTGTTGCTAGTGAGGACAGTGCTATCATCTTTCTATCAGCCATTTTCCAGGCCCGATCGATTGTTCCAAGAACGAACGAGTGAATGAAACATAAGCCTTCCCTCTGCGTTTTTATGTCCTTCCTGCTAGTCCATCGTTAATAGACAGATGTCGCCAAACTTATGAAGTTCTCCTTTGAAACTTAAGGATAAAAGAAACGATTTCTTTTAAAGACTGAGACATGTCTACATCAGAGGGAAAGAAAAGAGACATGTTAAAATAAAACTGGAGAGAATATGAGAGGTCTAACATCTCTGAAGTCGAGATGTTCGCCCNCCCCCTTCCCTATTCAAGTGATCAAAGCTAATGTGGGATTGAATTTACGTGATCGTAAACACCGGCAATGATAAGCGTCACACTTCTCGCTCCACATTTAGCCAGAGCGCGACACGAGCGGCATTTAAACAATAAATAGCCTTTACGCAACACGAATGATGGTCATGCCTTTGTGAACGACACCCCGGCCGAGTGTTGTGCAGTTGCGCAGGTAAGGCTTGTAAGTGTCAATCATTGCCCAAGCTGAAGAAAGGATAAAGTGTGGCTGACAGGGGGCGGACCTTACCTAATCTTGATCCGTTGATGCTTGCGCGGGTTAATGACCAGCGGCTAGGATGTACGCTGTGATTCGTCCATGCGTGCACCGAAGGGTCAACTGCATAACAGGAGGCTATGGGGAGGTAGTGTCAATCACTTCTCACGTAAAGTAAGGGGGACAATCGGGACCGTCGGTACACGCCTCTTTGTAGCTCTCAGGTTTTCAGCCGATGGGCAAAGGTAAACAAGCACGATAGTGACAATTTGCAGCATTCCTGTCAAAAACAGCGTGTATGTTACGGAGATCCGGTTCCAAGTCGTCTCGCTTAAGCGGGTTGCCGTCCCGCTCACGTTCCATTACCCAGGCATTCGTCTCTCTTAAGTGGTCCTTGTGATTGCGCAAATAGATTGGTTTTTTTCCTTTCCCTTTATGAATAAAGGTTTCTAGTTAGATTTTATTGTATTATATTTCAGCCATGACCCTTTAATAATAGAGGAAACACAGACAACCCAGTATTACCCCGGAAGTAGAGGAGGTTATCATGATCTCCACCTGCTAATTCCTGGCAATGTGTCGTGCGCACATTGTATACTGCAGTGGACCTATGTAACAGGTACGGTCTAGAACTCTCTTTATAAAGAGCATGCATTCAGTTTGGGATTTTATTATCTTGCTTCTTTTCTCTGATGCACATACGAAGTCTGTCAAGAGACAGATTTTATTTTTTCACATGGGAAGTAATGATGATAACGCGGTAAAAGTGCGCATAAAGGAGGAGGGAATCTTCATGCATACACTTAGGATTGGAAGTCTCGCCCAGTGCCTCGGTCGTTGTCAGGCACCGACTTTTGAGGTGGTATACTACGTACTCGTTGTATTTTCATTTCGCCGGAAGTGATGGAATGTGTAAAGTAGCGATGCTATATCACGTTTTACCAGAATGTGTGAGTTTTGGCAGAACCTGCTGTATAGTTCGAATAGGAATCTCAAGTTCCTGAATACCAGTATGAATGGAGATGAGATGTGGGCGCCCGAGTACCGACCGGAAACTAAAGCTTTGTCAACACATCATCCAACTTCGCCAGAAGCATGACAGGTGCGGAGCAAAACTAAGGTGATGCTGGCTGTGTTCTTCGACCACCAAAGCGTTGTGCATCACGAAGAGGACAAACAAGGAGTACTGTCAAGAAGTGCTCTGATGTCATCATGATGTGGTTCGGCGTAAGAGACCGGATCAGTGGCTTCACAAAACTGGCAGTTTCTTTATAACAACGCCCCGGCTCATTCGTTGCAGCTGATCCATGGTTTTCTGACAATGAGAGACGTTATGCTCGTAGACCAGAGTCCCTTCTCTGTAGACATGATTCCTTCTGACTTCTGGTTGTTCCCGAAATGAAGATGCCACTGAAAGGCTTCCGCTTTGAAACCCGAAAGGACATCATGTGGAATGCGAAGACGGAACTGAGAGCCATTCCAGAAGAAGCCGTGCAAAGATGTTATGAACGGTGGTTGGGCCTCTGGGCATGTGGAGATACAAAGGGTCTGAGTTGAAGGGCATTAAAAGCTAAACCCACCAAGTACACACTCTTTCTTTCAGATCGGATACAGTCCTCGTAACATAAGTAACACTCTCATCTATTCCATCCGACTAATCCAGTTACCACATAATCTTAACTCATTCTCGTGGTCAGGTGTTTCGTCAGAATATCAAAACTCTAAACAACGTCAAAAGAACCTTTCGCTGATAAAAAAGTGATAGACAGCAAATTAGACAGTGTTCGAACGGTGGTTTGATGGACGAATAGCTCCTTAGAGGGACATTCACACCCCGTACCTCACTTCCAATACTTTAATGGCCGTCATACACGTTTCCCATTTTCTGCTTTCTATAATTATGATGCAGCAAACAACTAGTCTTGCAGATTGTGTAGATGGATTGCGTTACAAGTAGTCTATTATGTTGCTGTATAAGATTGCAGAAGTTACATCCTATAATCTAGATGTAGTCTTGACAAAATTCCATGTTAAAATATAATTAAAAAATGATTTTGAACGGTTGAAAGAAAATGGCTGAAAATTTGCAGTGCATATTATTGCACCATGGCATGCTGCTCACTAATGCCGGGCGATACCTTTGAGCTGTTATGTAATCGAGGATACTGATTATCCTAGACAATAGTAATCAAATAATACATGACTATTTACAGCGAGTACTTGAAGTCAGTAAAGTTTTTATTTTCTTTTTTTGAGAAGCTGACGATGCTTTACTCTTCGTTCTTCCTTTCTTTTCGTTTCTCCTGTTACTTTGTTTTGCAAAATTTATATTGTCTCTGTCGAGACTGGATGAAAAGAAATAATCTTATTAATCTAAATCTAAATAATTTGCTTCACGTTTGGTTGTAAATTGTCTGAACCTGACAATAATGCACAAATTCACATCCCTTTTCCACGCAATATTTAGAACAAAAATGACATAACAATTTTGTGTCGCGTGTTGATATTGTTTTGTACAGTCTAAGCTGATGAAAATATAAAGTTATTAAAGGTGTCTTTTCGACAGATATCCGGGATTTGGATAAATCTCACCAAATACTCGATCAGAATCCGTCTTGTATGGTAAAGTAACCTATTTTGTCATCTTTTCTGATCCATCTAGTGACTAAGCGCAGTAAATAAAGGCCGCATATTTGGAATCAATGTTTACAGAATGCCTTTAGCCCAGAGTGGAATTTTCTCTCACTCTCTGGCCTGTCATTCCAATTTGTGCCGTAAGGACGCCGGTTTCCCCTATTTCTCATAATCATTTGAGTATTATGAATCAAAGTATATAGGAGGAGTGCTTTCCGCTAAGGGTTGTCAAAGGTGCTAAAATAGGGGCAAAATGAAAATGTAAGGCTGAATTCAAAACATACGGCGGAAGCCTTCGTTTCTTCATACGGATGCTATGATTCGATCAACAACATTTTCTGGTGATAATCACTGCTTCAGAAACAATAGTACATAAAAGACAGGATGAAGGAGAAGCACCGAACATGACGTTACGTGATGTGTGAAAATACTGAAAGCAGGCTGGGAAAGACGGTTTAAGATTTCATTTGTGTATTAACTGTGTTATTGTTGTGTTCATTTCTCCCTGCATGTCCAGGTTACAGAGAGAAGGCCGCTGGTCAGTGCGAATCTTGTTTGGGCTGTGGACCCCAGGAGCACTATGTGAATTGCGCCGATGTACAGGTTAGTGACTCCCCACTGAAGGTGATTTCGACGAAATAGCAATTCAATTCAATTCAAATCTATTTATTAGCTCTTGCAGATGTAAACTATAAATTTATTTATTAATAGTACTTTCCTATACATGCTTTTGTGGCGCGCTGTAATTTTTCATTTGAATTTGGACCTGGGCATGTGACCTTGTATCTGAAGAAAGAAAAACTTGACACGTAATTAATAACATCTTTATTATTAAAAATATCTTTTCCGGATGGCGAAAATCCTTACTTGCAGAATATGAAAACCGACCTCATGTTTTTGTTTATTGAATAGAGCATTATAAAACCTTTACAATAATGCTACTGTTACTTAGAAGATCAGCAGGGAGAGTTAAGAAATACATCACCAAAAGTTTCCATTTTGTTTTCTGGTACGAAAGCATGTATGATGAACGAGATTGAAAACTAAAGTCTCGTTTAAAAGACTGTCCAAATATAGGCCAAGTACAAGACCGAGTACCTTCTGGTTTAACCAGATGAGCTTATGTTCCCTTTCTCGTCTTTCTTAAAGAAAGGCATCGGATACCTTCGATTCCAGGCTTTGACACTTACTAATACTTACTTACTAATAGTACATGTATATTTCACTAAACATTGTCTGCATATCTTTTGCTCACAAGAAAATTACAGTGGAATTCCTCTTGCACAGTTGATCATTTTTGTCCTCTTCCCAGAAGGTTTATTAAGTTGTGTTCAAAGGCATCAGACTGATTACTGTAGTCTTCAAACGCGCTTTTTTTTCAGTGTTTCAGATTTAAAATACCTGTCAAAATGCAGTTAGTGGGTGCGCAAAAAATTGCATTGCAGCTGTTTTGGTATGGCATTATATTTGGACGCCTCTAAAAGTGGACCCCGATTCAAATATTACAAATTGACCCCGCGGTCCAAAATATAGTGTTACGGATGAACATCTCTCATTATATTTGGACCCAGTTTCCTCCTTACAAATGGTACCTTCACAGCTGAGCAGTTCACCAGTGCGCCTTAAACAGCGATTCCGTAAACTCCTTAAATAGCTATAAAAACTTTTGATTAATAATTATAGGGGTGTAAAAGTTGAGGAATCGATTATAATTATCACAGACGTTTAAGAAGTGCTTGCTCATAGTTCAAAGTCGTAATATAAGATTTTATAGATTGTAATCTTCTTAAGAGTTAATTGAGTACATACGCACTTCCTTACTTGCGGCTAGCTCTCAGGGTAGTCTATAATATAAATTATCAATATTAGGTTCAAATGATTCTAGGCTACTAGATGCCTTAATATCATCAGGCAATGAATTCCAGAGCCTCAAAGCGTGTGGATAGACTGAATAAAGATGACCGAAAACATTGGAGTGGTGAATGACATAGTTCTGATCAATTCTTCATGTTCTTCTAGTAGTTGTCCTTGGGTGCTCCAGTGGTATGTACATCAGTCTGTTCTCGGCTCTAATGAAGTTAGTTGCCATAATTTTTGCTCTTCTCTCAACCAGTGGTGTTCAGTTTAATTTCTGTATATTTCCGTGGTATTCTTATATTCAGACGTATACTTGCTAGTCTTAAACTTGGCAACACTCTTTTGGATTTGTTTTGAGTTTCTGTACATGATTTTTGCAATAAGGGGCCCATATACTGCATCAGTATTTTAATTCTATTTGGTCGAACAAACATTTTATAGTACTTATCTGTAATAGATAGTGGGCAATCTGGGATATTATGTCTATTATTTAGCTTTAATTCTATTTGCTTTCTCATTCTGTCTGATTAAACTGTAATGATGACAGCATTTCAGTTTACCGTCAAATCCAAGGTCTACGTATATAGCTGATCTGGTTACCGCAGTTTGATGTTTGGATTACATTAGATGCGATAATGTTGACTCTAGTGCTTATTCGAAGCATAATAAACTTATTGTTATTGCTATTGTGACACTTCTTGGAATGAGATTCCAAAACGTTATGGATCGATTTTTGATCAAATTATGTTGGCAATTCTTTTCTGCAAAAAGACAGATCAAATTATGTAAAAGCGAAGATCCGCAGCACGGCAGGGCCGTTATAAATTTTGTAAAATTCATTTTCTAATTTGCCTCTTATCTAGTTGATACATTTTTTAATGAAAAAATAATTAGTGCTATATTATTTCTGCTGATTACAACACTTGTATAACATAATGGATTTTAAGTAAAATATAAAATTAATATTATGCTTTTTTTTCAGAAATTTAGATCCAGTAATGAAGATATTCTAGTTCGAATGTGATTAAACTTCTACCAAAAATACAGTATTGAAATGTGCGCTAAATACCCTCTACCCATAACTGATGACAGATGATGCATGAATAAAAGATGGATTGTTTATCTCTTATCCATCCGTTTTCCATCATCAAGTCGATAGTAGTTTGAATAATGACCGTAGAAAGATAAAGCAAAAGTGGCATATTTATTAAAATATAACGATACATTTACGTAAAATTTCACCAATTACATCAAAATATGGAGAGCACAATTTTAAAGCGCTTTTGTTTTGTTAGAAATAAGACTCAGAATGATGTTTTGTAAGTGACAGACAGGCAGATGTTTTTTCTTTTAAATTCGTTGCAGCGCTGCTTTGTGGCACACCATCACACTTACACGACAGGAGCGGTCATGTTTTAAGAATATTTTATACCGGTTTTCCATGAATTCGGGTAAACTGAATTTAAGAGAGAAGCAAAATTATTCAAAATGCAGGAAACAGGAAAGTTTACTTTAACCAGTTGTACATAAAAGTACAAAAAATGGTACACCACAGGCACTGATGACAGGTTATAAACTGACGACAGTGAAAACAATACGAGTGTACTACAACAATAGCAATAAATCTTATGGAAATAATATTCAGACAGTAATTAGTTTAAGTGGAACAGACACACCACAAAGTTAGTCATACTTTCATTGTATCGAATTACATTGGCAACTTGATTAATTTTACATTTCAAATCGATTCATCAGCCTATTAACCGACCACCCACTCAAATAGTGAAACATTCAGTCAAACCATTACTCATTCAATAAATCAAACAAAGTACCAATCAATTGTTCAGTCGATTAACAATCGGTAGTACAATCAATCAATCAATCAAATAATCAATCGATCCACCAACCGATCAGTCGATCGTCAAACCTATTGATCAATCAGACAATCAGCTGACTAATCAGCCTAAGAACAAATAGTTCAACGATATTCCAATCAAGCAACCATCCAATCAATGAATCAATCAATCAACCACTCAATCAAGGAATCATGAAATTAAACAGTGGATCAGTCTCCCCAATCAATTTATAATTCGATCTTTCAAACAATCAACACATCTATCGATCAATCAGTCATTTAATCAACCGCTCATTCATCCGATCACATGCCAGATTGATCTGTCAACCAATCAATCAGCTATTCAGGTACCAGCCGTTCCACTGACATATCAATCAGACATCCTCTAAGCAATCAATCACTCAACGAGTCAATCATTCGGTCATCTAACTAGTCACTCGGTCAGTCAAATAGGGAAACAAAATATTATCTTGTCAACCAATATAGAAAATCTCATAATTCACGTACTCAAATATCGATCGGTAAGTCATCCACTTGCTTTCCTGATAAATCCACTACTACAGACCACCAAATCCGCTAGCCAATATCAATTACTCACTGGACCATTGATAAGTTACTCTGTTGATATCTCGGGCAATCAGTTCCCAGATGAGTCTGGAAATATCTGAATAGCCTTTTTGTATTAGGGATGTCAGCATGATTGTATTACTTGTTTAATCAATGTGGCTAAGTTTGACAGACTAAGCGGGTTTCTTGTTTGAAAGAGTTGCTGCAGTTTAAACATATTTGGTTTCTTATAGTATTACTTGCATAAGTATATTTTTCGCTGCATCTCAAATTGAGTACACTTCAACAAAGCATGGAACTCGTCTCCTCTATCTTTATTACAGAAACAGCACTCTCTGTCTGATCATTCTATGTTTGCCCACCTTCCGGTTTCAACTGGTAAATGGTGGTTTGAGGTCCGAAATTTTGCGAGATGGATGCGTTAGGTTTTTGAAGATAGCAGAAGATAGGGCTCTAATTCTAGTTTTTCTTTGATGGATTTGTAAAAGATATAATTGGATCCCTCCACATTACTTTTACATTCTTGTAAAGCTACATCATCTAGTCGCTGTCTCAGGACTGACCTGTACAGATTTAGATTTTCCTTAGAGATTGAGAGAGATTGAGTTCTGGTATAAGAATAGGGCGTCAAATCCAAGATTATTTAGCGTGCTGTTTACGTTTTTAATCCAGGGCGAGACATCGTTATTAACAGTATATAATTGTAGCAATTTTAAATAGAGGATGTTTGAAAGTCGCTTTCCAGCTTGAGCATTGGTCATCCAGTGGATACGCGCCAAGTTCTCCCAGGACCATAAAACTAAGTGTTGAGTTCCGGCGGCTCATTATTTTCTTATAAAACATCATTTGTACTTGTTCGAGTTCTTTATAATTGTCAACCCCTCATATCTCACAGCCATATAATAAAATAGGTTTAGCCAGTGCGTCAAAAAGATGGAGCTGGCAGTTACTAAGATTTAGTATACGAGCCTTGTGCAAATTGCAGTACATGGTTGAGCATTATGGTGGATTGTTTTGGTAAATCGCTTATTTTTTTGAAAAATAAATCCCAGGTATTTGAATTCGTTAACAATTTGAAGTTCGACATTGTCCAGGGTTACTCTGGCATGTTTATTCTTTCTGCCAAATATCAGTATTTTTGTTTTTTCTACATTAATTGTTAATTGCCATGTCTTACAGTAATCTGCATAGACGTTTAACGAATACTGCAAGTCTTTAATGTTACCTGCAAAAAGGGTAGTATCATCAGCGTATAGAAGAAGAAGAAGCTTCAAATAGACTACATCCTCCTCCGTGTCTCCTACTAGGATTCATTTACAATTTCTCCTGTCCATTTCTTTCTCTAGATCGTTCAGATAGATGGAGAAGCAAACGCAGTTCAGCTGATCTCCTTGAAAAATGCCGCCATTTGTGGCATACGGTACTGTAAGCCTTCCATTGATTTTAAGACAGGACTTTGTTTTCTGGTACATGTCGAATATTACAGTATAGAATTTACCTCTAATTCCTGTCATCAACAGTTTTCTGAACATGCCTGCTCTTTTTTTTTGTCGTAGGCAGATTTTAGGTCAATGAAGGCCGCGTAGAGTGTCTTATTTTATGATTACATGTAATTCAATAATAGGTGTAGGGTCAGGATATGGGATGCTGTTGAATCATCTCTACGGAAGCCGGCTTGATTTTCCGACAATACCTCCTCATTTTCTAAAAATCTCGTAAGTTTTTCATTTAAGATAGAGGTAAACAGCTTACTAAAACAAGATAACAATGTTATGGGGCGGTAGTTGAATTGGTCCATTTTGTCTCCTTTTTAAAAAAAAATAGGAACAACTATACCTG
Organism: Ellobium chinense; assembly: GCA_033807755.1. NCBI lineage: Eukaryota > Metazoa > Mollusca > Gastropoda > Ellobiida > Ellobiidae > Ellobium > Ellobium chinense. Next base: position 241,760 of record JAWQUT010000276.1, read on the forward strand.
TGGTCCATTGTTCTGGGTAGTTTCCTATATCAAGGACATGGTTAAACAGACAACATAGTAGAGGTGTAAGGACAGCTGCACTTAGTATTCATTTAAGAGCTTGTCATTACCTGGTGCTTTACCGTTGCCTAAATTACTTATAGCTCGAACAATCTCAGCCTCAGTAATCGGTACATTTAAATACTGGTCACTTGTCCGCACTTCATCTGTGACAGGCGGCCACTCTCGCGTGTCCCTGTCGTTACTTGCAGTGCTTGTTTCGCCAAAGTACTTAAGCAGGTCACTGGGTGATGCAGCTATGTCTCTCTTTTTACAGTCAGTATTTGTATTCAGTCGCTTCCAGAACTCCTTACTGTTATTTTGTCGTTGATTGATTAACTCTCTCTGTAATTCTACTTGGAATTCGTTGTGAGCTCTATGTAGAGTAGCTTTATATTCTTTACCTGCGGTTCCGAGCCTCTCATTATTCTCTTTTGTTATTTTTGTAGAGGGTATTTAGCGCACATTTCAATACTCTATCCATAACTGATGACAGATGATGCATGAATAAAAGATGGATTGTTTATCTCTTATCCACCCGTTTTCCATCATGAAGTCGATTTGAATAATGACAGTAGAATGAAAAGCAAAAGTGGCATATTTATTAAAATATAGTTAGCCCGCTGCATTTTACTTTGCCACATCACTGAATCTTTTCCTCTCTTCATTCTAGTGTTCAGTGAACATTCTCAGAACTTAAACCCATGAGTTTGTGTATGACTTATTACATGTTATAAAAAGTGGAATTAAAAGATGATACACTAGCAAAACACAGCATGAAAATCTAGTTGCAAAAAAAATCGCATTTATTGATCAATGGCGTGGCTTGCTCGTCATCGGATCTTATATAATATGTACAGCAAAGGATACCAAATATAACAAATATATCAGATCCTGTAGAGGGAAATTTTTAATTATAATGGAGATTCTTACCATATGGTTGAGTGAGTTTGCAGAATGCAGACACTCTGAAGAGGTCTTTGTCATCTACAACCAACAGGTTAATGGCTATTGCATACATTTTTGTGAAGGAAAATCTTCAGTTTATGTGTAAAGATTTTTCGAATTTCATCCTTTGCCTGTTGCGATTTTAATATGTCACCCTCTTCTCAGGCTATTTCAATGTAAAGTTGTCGAATATGCGGATCTTATTAGGGACCCTTGTATTTATTGGGTGTGTATTTATTTTTGGATCACGAAATGTGACCTACTGTTGACTGTCAGTCCACAAATTGGACAGAAAAATGTATTTCTGGTTTCTTGGATAAAAATAATGTCTTGCCGTTTCCTAGATTCTGCAGGAGGGAGACACTTCGGATGGCGAGATGGCAGGAAGCAGTCTTGATCAAGGTAGCTACCAGAGTACCACTATGGCACAAGGACCAATGACTGGCAACGCGAAAACAACACCAAGAACTGGTGTAGCTACTGCCACTACCCAAACATCTTTCTCAGGATCTGAGCCATCCTCCACGGATCCGGCCCGCTGCACGCCATTAGCTGACATCGTCACATGTGAAGCACAAGGTATACAACGGCTTATACCTGGTATGGGCACTTGGTGTCTCAGGACTTGTCAGTCGGGGCAATGTAGACCAGACTTCTGTTCTTGTTACTGCAAGTATCCAAGTTATAAAATCTACATCGATCCCACAGCATTTGATTTAGTCTCTACAGTGAAATATTCTCAGCTTTTGCCCGCATCTTTGGCTTTGTCTTCTACTTCGTCCAAAACTCTTTGCTACAAAACGACTTCACTATGGAGCCGAACGCCAGGCTTGAATGGATGGTGCGCATTTAACTGCCCTAGCGAGTGGTGTGGGGATATGTGCTCTCTACAAGTTTGCCCCTGAATGAGTTCAGTCATCTGTAACATGATTCCATGAGTACGGTACTACAGTGACACCGTCACAAGTACAAAGAATTTAGAAAGTGAAGTGTAATTAAAAATGAATTTCAAGCTGAGTACTCGTCTGTGCGCTATGCCTATTCAAGAAATCATTTCCTCCTATTTCCAGCATTTCCGGAGATTTCTATTATATGGATAGGAGTCGTTATTTGCTTCACAGCCTCATAAGTCCACAATACTTATCATAAAAAAGTTGAACCGCTTATACTTTTCCTATCGCCTGACAGTTTCTGAACAAATAGCAGGAACTTCAGGATTTTCTCCTTACGCGCGTCAACATTACTCGTGCTGTGTGACAGCAAAAATCGAGTTAGGCTGGCAAAAAATTGGTCCAGCCAGTTTGCACATGCGTCTGCACCAGTCGTCTGCACCAGTCGTCTGCTACCCTTTCCCGCTTTATGACATCCTGCAGCACTTGTAGGTTGCAGAAGTCAAATTGTAAAAGCCTCTTTGAGCCATTTAATAATAATTTCTCCTCGAGCCACAGGAACGTTCCGAGATGGCCAATACTGCAGGTTTGGTGCCACAACTGTGCTCGAATTATATACTGTTTACAGTGGGGGTCCTTCATTTAGATTTCTGACAATTTTAATTTCAATGAAAAGGGGTTAAAAATGTAGTCTTCTTTTGCAGATCACGGGCCGGCACAAATGAAATCAGCTGAAGCCATTGGGACACACTACCTGCAACAATTATTTTTTTTACACATTCAAGACTGAAATTCACCACTTCTGCGATGTGGTTACATGTTATACAATTATTTCTATCCTGTGGACAGATTTTATACACTGCTACTATCTACTCTGATAGTCCAGTTTATTTTTGACCAATTTGGCTCCTGCTACCTGTAAGGATGGCGTACAGATGATGAAAATGCCCACATTCCAGAGGTGTTTTCTTAGAAATGGTCACACAGAAGAGTATGCACATGGTTTAACGTTTTTGAAACGTTTTCTATTTTGCAAAATGATGTGGCTTTTTTAGGCAGTGAAGCAAATATTTACCCCTGACCCTTTAAATCAATGAGACTAGAAGGCACGAAATTTTGTTAGAATTAAGTTTGCGATGTACGCTGTGTCAGGTGACCTAGATAGCTTATGAATGAATGCGGCACTGCTCTCTTGCTCCGTTATCGATAATGAACATGTTCGAGGGCATAGCCGCTGATAGAACATAGCCGCGTCTGAATTTTAAGAGGTCTTCTTAAGACTCTTTTGTATCTTTACCTTACACAATAATCATGAAACTTCTGCACATTGTGAACGTTTATGCTTAAGCGTCATAAAACTTTACTATTCTAAAGCCTTACGATTAGATTTTAAGTCTATGTTCTCTGTTGAACATAGAATTTGAGTCAGCCTCGTAAGTGTGAATGTGTCACGGGAGTCTAGTGCTGCTACTTGAATGAAAGTAGTCACGGGACGAGACTGTGCAAGTACTCTAGACTCCCCCCAAAAGTAATTCCATCGTGGCGCATAGAGATGACTCGCAGCCAGTGAGCCAGGCACTCGTAGGTGTCCGACACTAAACAAAACAGCATAAACATACGTTATACATTATGATAAGCACACTATACTTAGAATAGACCACCGTATGTCTGTGCGTATGCGCTAGGGTTTGTCTTGAGCAATTCGGTTCAGTTCAAGTCCATGTTTATTATAGGCACTACGGCCAAATTCCACCGTCTTTATAGAACAGCGTACAATACAAATAACCAAACGATTCAAAAACGCCATGCACTCTTACTCTGTCGCTCCAAATCTCACTGTTCTGTCACGCTTTTCTATTTTTCACTCGGAATTACTGAAATTATCACATTTTACCAACACATATATACATGTACCTTCTTTATTTATATTATTTTCATTTACTCTTCTTCCTCCTTTCACCCGCTCCCTCACCCCCACCTCCTTCAAAACACACACGTACTCATATTTCCCTTATGGCGCTTATACATACGGACAGAAGCGCAGGTGTGTGTGTGTGTGTGTGTGCGCACACACACACACACACACACACACACACACACACACACACACACACACACACACACACACACACACAGAGGGAGAGAGAGAGAGAGAGAGAGAGAGAGAGGGGATTGAAATGACACCAGAAGTAATTATAGAATCATTTTATTATATTTATTGATAACTTTGTGACAAAATATTCCGAACGATTTTGCTTCCTTATTCATTATTCATTGTTCTCAAGAAGACAAATTTCAACATGCTAGATTTTACAATGTATCCACGCCGTAAAAATGTTTACCTAATTTCCTTGAAAGCTGGCATTCAGCTACGATCTACATCTTCTATTACTGACAAACGTCACACGTTACTAAAATGTATTCTACTTTTGGTTTTATCCATCTTCCCCTTTCCACCATAAAACTGTGAGATCCTAAATCTTAATTTTGAAATAGTTATTCTGATATGTTTTTGTTTTACTTCCAGTTCAAAAGCAGTATGTCTGTACAGTCTATTTTCACTACCATTTTCTACGTCGCAGTGACACTTTTGTTGAAACATATCTTGTGCATGTTGTTCAAAGTCTGCAATAAATGGTGTAATACCGTCTAAAGTTTGATTGCCCCAAACACATCCAAACCTGCATTTCATCAAAATGTTTTTTAGTAATGACACCCAATTTACGACGTCATCACTTTCTGATGTTGTCCTTAATTGTTGGAATAGTTTTGAACTGGATTACTATCCTCTAAACTTGATATTTTGCTCCAAACCTTTATGATTCTTATTTGCCTATGTATTGTTGAAGGAACAACTCCAAGTTCAAAATACAGTACACAAATGCATTTGGTGTACATTTCTTCACACCCAAAACGGATCCTAAAAAACTAGACTAGTATGGACTCGCTCAATGGGCCAATCTTTGCAAACTCCCCAAATTTCACATGCCTATGAAAGAATGGAATTTATCAATGAGTTGAACAGTTTTGTCTGTAACATTAATGACAAATCTGGATTTCTGTGCAAACAAGATTTAAGATTAAACAGAGCTTTTTGTGCTTGATCTGCCAAATTTTGAATGCCTTTGGAAAAATTTCCTCAACTAGCAAACACAAACTCAAGATATTGAAAGGAATTAACTGTTTCTAATGTTTCATTATTAAATGACCATTTAATTTGTATACCAGTTCTGCCTCCTTTTCTAAACACAATGCACTTTGTTTTCTTAATATTAAATGCTAAGCTCCACCTTTTACAGTAGTGGTGCAAACAAAATACTCAGCTGACATAAATGATCACAGAAGCGGCGTTTTAATGCATAAGGGGGAGCGCAATGCGAATGGTGCCGTTAATCGATAAGATTATTTTTTACCAGGCTTTTCTGGGTTTGTATTTGTCTCTGTGTGCATTTGTGTGCGCGCTTGTGTGCGTGCGTGTGCCTGTGAAACTGTTTACATGCGTCTTGTGCTCACTTGCTTGCGTATTTGAATGCGTGCTTGCTTGTGTTAGTTGGAAAAGTGAGCAAATGAGCAACATGTTTCTCCAGATCTAGATTTGCATTTCTTGTACACCACTGCAAGAATTATGCCTTAACATGGATATTGTTAGTCTGCTCGTAGGTAGTATGTATTTTCGATACTTAACAAACTAAAAGTATTGTTATTACCTTTGCCAGGGAGGGAGGTTATGTTTTACCTGCAGCATTTCTTTAGGTGACTGTGAACAAGATGGACATACTGAAAAAGTTAGCAACGATCTTGCATGATACTTAGGGGGAAAGACTGGACCTGATCTGGAATAGGTTACCTACCTGTGATGGGATTGGACCTTTTTTTCCACTATGGGCTATATTAACATTCTGAGCTGCCTTCTTAACCCAAAATTTTAGTTTCCACCCAGACCCATACGAGATAGAAGCTCATTATGTGGCCCAAATTTTAAGACTTATCCAACCCTAGCAAGCCCATTGAAATTTTGAGCTTGGTTGCTATTAATTTGTAAACAGAGCTTACCCTTTTCACTGGTCAACGCCAAACCCCTCCTCTTCCACCTGAACACACTCTTTACCTGGCAGTTCCAGCTCAGGGCTAAATAGTGCCTGGCAAAATAAAGTAAAACGGACACAGTTTCCCATGATATTTCCCTCCTGGAGCCCTTATTAGTGAAAGCAGGGCATGCGAAAAGAGAGAAAAGGGGATGAAAGTACAATAGTAGGACCCAATAATGAGAGTACAATAATATTACAGGCCTGTAACCAATAGCTTTGAACACATAGTACATGTCTTTGGTACATATCAAACAACTCCTAATCTCAAAGTGTTTCTTACATAATAATAGGGTTTTGGCCAGGTAATTTTTAAAAAAAATTATTAGCATGAAATCTGAAGGACAAGTTATTTATGGTCTAGAATACAAACATACTGGTGTGTCTCCAAGGAAAAAAAATGTGCATTTGTGACTCACGGGCGTTGCGGAGACCCTTGAATTTCTTGCAATTGATTAATATCTTAATGTTTCAGAAAGTGAGAGGATTACTGTCACGATTAAAACAAATATTCAATCACAAATCATGAAATAATCTTTGTTGTCATTCGTTATATGTGATTTTGTAATGCGCAGTGCACCGTTGGTTTGTTCTGCGAATGCTAGTCGGTGAGGGATTTACTTGGCAAAGGCAAACTTATATGCCGGTAATAAAGAGTCAAAGTATAAATACTCATAAAGTTGTTTGCCAAATGAGTCACTCAAGAGGCAAAAAAGTTACGAAGTGATAACGTGTCTAAGCTGTACGTTGTTATGAGGAGAGCAGATAATAGCAGGTGAGCGGTCACTTAAAATAAGGAGTTAATGGTATGGGGAACATTTCAAAGCCATAATTGGTTCCTTCATTTTAATAGAATTGCCAATGAATTTATCATTGGTATCTTGAATATAGTACAAGGAGTACGTGTACATCAACATTGTAAACATGGAGTACATGCCAGGTGATAAATGCATTTATTAACACGATTAAGATATTTTGTGGACTAGAATACAAACCAAAACATTCTGGTATGTATGGAGAGAAAAAACTCATATTCATATGTTTACTTTGGTGTGTCTTAGCATAATTGGGAGTTACCAGTTTGCATAGAACTTTGTTGAAATTTTGTTCTTGAAATTGAAAAGGAACAGCAAAAAGGATGTTTGGAAGAGAAAACAGAGCTTCATTTTCTGATAACAAGGAGAAGGTTGTGGAAGATGCAGGTAAGGAAGGAAGTGAAAAAAATAAATTAGGGACCTCTGCAAATAGAGGGCTGCGTTTTTTTGCTGGCGGCACTGCATGAAACTCTTGAACTAGGACTCCGGGCACTCCGGAAAATTTCATAACTAGTATATCAGGACACCGCCTAAATTCAGTGTTAGGGGCTGGGTTGGGCATAGGGTGCAGGAAGAAAAAAAAATATTTGGGACGGTTATATATCCTCACAGCGGGGTCGGAGTTAATATGTACCCAAACAGCAGGGTACTTGAATCGCATGGTGCGTATTCGAATTATGTTTTTCTGCGAATTCGGCGTTTGTGGGCCTAGGATCGTCGCAGTTTATTGCGGCCGCTTTAGGAATGGTTTAAGATTGTAAATGCTTAAAAAATTAAGATGCCGATGTGAAAAGATTGTTATCTATTTACAGTTTTGTACATGGCAAGTTTCTTTGACATTGATGTCAGAAACTCAGTGACAGTGCAATGGTCGCTTCTAAACTTTGCTATTATCTCTAGTTTCTTTTGCTGCCTTTTCTTTGCGTTCGTTATAGTCTGTTTAGGAACATTTTACATTTATTTTAAGATCAGTCAAGTCCTCTCAATTTGTCCAAAACATATAAAACTATCGGGGTGGTGGTTGTAATGACTGAAATGGCGATGACAACTTGCATAGGCAAAGTGCATTTTTTTAACAGACGATCCCTTGTTGTGACACGGACATAGATATCAAACCTTGTTCTATTTAGCATCGATTACTAAAACTGAACATCCATCTGCACAAACCGATTCAGGTGCCCTGCTATCTGCGTACATTTATTAACTCCGATCCCGCTGTTCGGGACATCCCCCCTTCAGGAGAGTCCTAAACATTGCCACTGTAATCATTGCGACTGTAAACATTGCCACTGTATAGAAATTCTTAGTGCTTTCACTTTTCAGTCCTACTTCTAGCCCTAAATCCTAAATCAAACTCTAGGTGGAAGTGTCCAAATATGAAAGAAATCAGGCAGCCTGTGTATGCTGTAAGCTAACATTATTACTGTATCCTTTTAGAAACCACATCAGGTAACTGACAGTTATTAGGTCGCAAATGTGACGGGCAGAGGCGGTTAAGTATGCTATAAAGTGAATATTATTATGTCAGTTTTTAAATATACATATCAGGGTCACTGAAAATTATTAGGTCGCAAGTGTAATAGGCAGTGGTGGCTCGTCATTATGCGGGACCCGTGCAATGCCGGTTAGAACTTCGCTACGAAAATAAATAAACTGATTTAAAACAATACAGCGACCAAATCAAAAGCACACACCTTTATGTTTTCGAATTGTCACTCAGTTTTTACACTTGCCTCATTAACCCGCTTGTATATTAGGCCTATTCTAGTCGCAACCGCCCATCTACGGCTTGCAATTTTGCATTATCACTGGTGTGGGACGGTAAGAAATGACTGGCCGCGGCTTTATTAAAGAGTGTGCATACTTGTGCTGACATCCACATCACCGTCATACGCCTCACACAAATTACATCCCTCATACGCCTCACACCCCGTACGTCCCTCATACGCCTCACACCCCGTACATCCCTCATACGCCTCACATTCTGTATGTCCCTCATACGCCTCACACCTCGTACATCCCTCATACGCCTCAGACCTCGTACATCCCTCATACGCCTCACACCATGTACGTCCCTCATACATATCCCGCACATCCCTCATATGCCTCACACCCAGTATATCCCTCATACGCCTCACACCCCGTACATCCCTCATATGCCTCACACCATGTACGTCCCTCATTCATACCCCGCACATCCCTCATATGCCTCACACCCAGTATATCCCTCATACACCTCACACCCCGTACATCCCTCATACGCCTCACACCCGGTACATGCCTCATACGCCTCACACCAATTACATCTCTCATACGCCTCATACCCGGTACATCCCTCATACGCTTCACACAAATTACATCCCTCATACGCATCACACCCGGTATGTCCCTCATACGCCTCACACACCCACTGTACATCCTTCATACGCCTCACACCCCGTACATCCCTCATACGCCTCACACCCCATACATCCCTCATACGCATCACACCCCGTACGTCCCTCATACGCCTCACACCCCGTACGTCCCTCATACGCCACACACCCCGTACGTCCCTCATACGCCTCACACCCCGTACGTCCCTCATATGCCTCACACAAATTACATCCCTCATACGCCTCACACCCCGTACATCCCTCATAGGCCTCACACCCCATACATGCCTCATACGCCTCACACAAATTACATCCCTCATACGCCTCACACCCCGTACATCCCTCATAGGCCTCACACCCCATACATGCCTCATACACCTCACACAAATTACATCCCTCATACGCCTCACACCTCGTATATCCCTCATATGCCTCACATCCCATACATCCCTCATACGCCTCACACCCCGTAAATCCCTCATACGCCTCACACCCCGTACATCCCTCATATGCCTCACACAAATTACATCCCTCATACGCCTCACACCCTGTACATCCCTCATACGCCTCACACCAAATACGTCCATCATACACCTCATATCCCGTACATCCCTCATACACCTAACAACCCGTACATCCCTCATATGTCTCACACCCCATACGTCCCTCATACGCCTCACACCCCGTACATCCCTCATATCCCTCACACACCGTACGCCCCTCATATGCCTCACACTCCGTACACCCCTCATACGCCTCACACACCGTACATCCCTCATACGATACGCCTCACTCCCCGTACATCCCTCATACGCCTCACACCCCGTACATCCCTCATACGCCTCACTCCTCGTACGTCCCTCATATGCCTCACACCCCGTACGTCCCTCATATGCCTCACACCCCGTACGTCCCTCATACGATACGCCTCACACCCCGTACACCCTCATACGCCTCACACCCCGTACGTCCCTCATACATACCTCGCACATCCCTCATAAGCCTCACACCAATTACACCCCTCATAAGCCTTTATACGCCTCACACCCCTCTCAAGTGAAGGGTAACCTCTTATCTAATGACATTTCGGGCCGTTTATTTTATGCCTTGCTTCCATTTATTTTTTTTCTTAATATAAAATTGCATTTTCCAGACGAATATGACCTAATGTGTGCTGATCAGTGGTACACTACCTGGATTAATTTTGAGAACGGATGGTATGGGTGTTATAATTGCATCATTGATGGCTTAGAATACGAGTAACATAACCATTGAAAACAGGGACGTCTTGAATCTATAGACCAACTATGTAAATATTTTGAAAGTCTATCAAGGTATATATTATGTTCTTGCTGTTGTTTTGTTGTTGTTGCTGTTGTGACGTCTTTCTGTTGTCGATATGGTAGTTACTGTTGTTGTTGTTGTTGTTGTTGTTGTTGTTGTTGTTGTTGTTGTTGTTGTTGCTGCTGCTGCTGCTGTCATTTTAAACATATTTTCTAAGGGATGCTTTAAACCTGTAAAAGTTTGCATGCTTCCGCACATGTAGATTAGAACTGTAACAGTGTCTATGATGTCGCTTCCCGTTTTGACCTTTAGCGGTGAAATCAATGGATATGCAGCGACCAAACTCATAGGATTTGTTCAATTTTGAAAATAATAGATGTACAATTGAAAATGCCATTGCCCTTTTATTGTTGTCTTAAATATTCCATTTCCTATATTTTCCACCTGAAGTAAAAAGAGAGGGAAAAATGACCAGTCAATGTTCATGGCCGTTTTAACTATAATCTAGCACATTTGTACAAATAGATTATGAGGAAGCATTTAACATATGGATGGTCTGTTCTATAGCTGATGTGCCTTTCTTAAAAAATAATATTAAAAAAGTTATCAATGAATGTGTGCGGGAAAAGGGTGCTTTGGCATCTCTGGCAAATCGTATCTTATAAATGCACTGAACAAACAAACAAACACAATCACACATGCAGACAAATAAAAAAACAACAACAAAACCCACATACATACAAACACACAATTAAGCAAACAAGGAAACGAAACGAACCAACAAACAAACAACAAATAAATAAGCAAGCTATCAAACAAATAATTTGTTTTTAAAAAAGATAATAAGGCAACAAATAAACAAGCAAACAAATCCAACATCGCTAGAAATAGCGATATGATATTTATTTAGAGTAACTGTCATTCTCTATCAGTTATTACAAACTATCCATGCATGCAAAGAGTGCCTTAAAGTCTTTATCTGAGCACTGTACAATATGACATAACGTACAGCGTCATTGCACTAGAAACCTAGAACACTTCCTGATACTGCAAGAAACACAAAGATAATCACTCCCAGTTAGGCTATTCGTGGCATAATGGTCATGAAACGGGGCTGCTTAACAAGATATAAAGAACGAAAAAATTGGGGGATAACAGTTATAGTTGCCATTCTATAGCATATAATATGTTATAGAATCAGCTACCTATCTATCTATCTATCTATCTATCTATCTATCTATCTATCTATCTATCTATCTATCTATCTATCTATCTATCTATCAGTCTGCCTGCCTGCCTTCCCTCCAGCCCGTCTGTCTGTTCTTCTCTCTGTCTATACTCCTGGATGTCCGTCCTTCTGACCGCCTGTCTATGCCTCCCTGTCTGACTGTGTGTCTATGGGCACCCCACCCCCTACCACCCCCTCCCGGCCTTCTCTGATATAAATCACTGGTATCTAGTGTTTGGATTGGACCTATCACAGCTTCACGAGGGTTAAATAACATTTCATGAACGAGGCAAACGGAGTCCATGACGATAATGCTATCGCGGTCGTATGCACAAAATAGTAGACCTATAGTAACACTGATGCATTTACCCGTTCAAAGAACCGGTGGGAGAGATCTGCTGCAATAGTTAAACATTTAGGCCCAATGACTGGTAAAAGAAACATCACAGTAACATAAGTAGGCCTATTTATTATGCGATCGTAGCGCCATAAATAATTTGTGTAGCATTGGATTTAGACCGCATGCCTTTGATTCTGTTCGCGATTTTATTGTGCAACAGGCTAGTCTGTGACAACCCAACTGTAACAAACCGAGAGATGACGGCAGGACAGAAAGACAAGACAAGACGACGATTACGAGAATCCCTTCAATGCACGAACAGACACCCTGATCAAACAGTTTAAAAGATACCGACGACAACAGAAGAAAAAAAAATAGCCATGACACTCAGGCACTAGTCTACCTACGCACGCCCACACCAACGGTCGGTCACAACTCATTCGACAAATTAAATAAGAATCACGATAAATTACAAAATGTATTAACTGCAAGAAAGGCAAGGTACCTAGTACGTCGCCCACTGACTCTCACAATATTTATCAAATGATAATACGATCATTAACAACTACACATAACGTCACTTAAACAATCTGGAATCCAGCGATGCTGTGACTCACGGAGCCCTGTCCTACAGGCTCCTGGTGCGTCGAGAGTCTCAGGACCAAAAGAATATCCAAGGTGACGAGGACAGGACGAAGACGACGACGAGGAAGACGAAAATCCTGCAGCACTCAACTGCGACCTTCAGCCCACTCCATGTGGCCACCTCCACCACGCATCCATGCGGGTCCCAACGTCACCTAAGATCACAACCAAAGATCACAACCCAGCGACTCCTCGACGGACACACAGTCCCGATCAAAACACTAGACATACCAGTGTTCAAGACCACAACCCAGCGACTCCTCCATGACCACACAGTCCCGATCCAAATACTAGACACACCAGTATTCAAGACTACATTCCAGCGACTTCTCGATGGACATACAGTCCCAATCTAGGCTGGGCACCCATCTCTGGAAGGACATATCCAAGAGGCAAATGATGAAAAATCCAAGAGACGACAGAATGGCGTCGGCCTGCCTGAAGTCCCCCGGTGACGTTATTTGCTGTCATATTACGTATGGCCCGGCGATCAGTGCCAGTGCATTTCAGTTTGAATTAAGCCTAGCGTTTTATGCATAAACACGTTATGGCTTTGCAGAACATCAACTCGTGACACCAACGTCCACTGCATCTGGATAGCCAGTGAGGGAATCGACAACCCGAATGAGATGGCTGGGAAATGTTATACACCGAATCAGTTGTGGCATTCAAATGTCTCATAATAGGGAATCATTTCAAATCAGACTTTTTTTGGGGGGGGTTTTGTTTTGTAATATAACATGTAAATCTTGATTCTGTTACTCGACAGAGACCCGAAAGACACAGCTAAACATACCAGTGATTCATGTGTGAATTTTTAACTGCATTTTATGACTTTCTCGCTATGTCGTCGATGTCGTATCATATAATCTTTAGTCGTCTTGTCACTTCTGTCACGATGGTGTTAATTTTGCTGGATCCTCCAGTTTAAGATCCGACAAACAGAATCAGCCATATCTGATCCCACATAATATAACATCAGCTGTATTGCAGTGGGGTGAAATGAGGCGTAAGTCACTTGTTGTCTAAATCAAGACATTGGTGGTATGATAAATACTGTCAATCTGTCCACTTTTACTACCAACAACAACAACAACAACAACAAAAGCATTATTATGACCCACTAAACATTTATTTCACGTGGCACAGATTGTCTAGTGCAACACACACACACACACACACACACACACACACACACACACACACACACGCACTCACGCACGCACGCACGCACGCACGCACATACACACACACACACACACACACACCGTTTTTCTTTAACACTCTCTATCCCCTGTCAGCCTCTCGAAAAACTGCATTTCACTTTATAGAAGTACGAAAAAAAATGTGTGTCGTTATATCTGTCCTGGACTATAAATGTTTAGTGAGGTCAGTAGTCCGTGTTATTTTCCCAACACACCACAGACTTTATCTACAAACACAGGAAACTGGGATCTTGCAGGCGTATAAGTGGTAATCAACAATAAAATGATTAAAGTGTATTATGTTAGACGTAGCGGCTGATTAAACCTGCAAACATGGCCAACCCATAATAAAATCATTCGTGTCCCAATGGTACACTGATAGACAGGTGGGCGAGAGAGCAGACGGATAGGCGGACAGAGATGGACGAACAGGAGGGGGAGTGGACAGACAGACAAACAAACAGACAGACAGACAGACATACATACAGACAGACAGACAGACAGACAGACAGACAGACAGACAGACCCTAACCCTCCACTCTATCTCACCAACCCTCAATCCCCACCCTCACTTCACAACCAAACTAATCCCACTGCAATCAATTTATGAGTTACTATCATGTTGCTCCCTCTCCCCCACCCCCTTCTTTCGTTTCTCTTTAAAATCGGATGTCACATTTTGGTTGCCCTAGCCCACGCGCCTACCCTCACCCCTGCTATCCCTCTCTGTCATAATACTATATCTTGAAGCAGTGCTCTTGGAGTCTATATAAAACAAAACAAAAAAAAAATCTTGATTTTGTTTCCGAGAGGCTTTCAAGGAAAAAAAAAAAGAAAAACCGTTCGTGCACACTTAGTTCCCTCAAAATAATTTGTTAATTATAGGGTCATCCCTGATGTTTTTTATAATCGTTTTTTCCAAAGAGCTTTCTTCTCGTCATAGGGATCTCCGCTCCCATCTGCTCCTCTCCCTGTCTGAGTGCGTACAAAACCAACAGACAAATGTACCACCTAAATTAAAACAAAAGGTAGTGAATGGGAACAGAAAACGACCCAGAAAGCCATTTGGAGCTGATAAGGTTGAAAGAAAGAAAGACAGAATGGTTATAATTCGGTAACTGGTTCAGACACGTTGTTTTTTTTTTAATTCTTCTGAAGTTTGTTTATGTAGAATATAATATACGAGAAGAGGGGAAGTGCGAGGATATCACCACAATTAGAGCTGAATACTATTAGCCTTCGACCTACTTGACAAGAAAGCAAAACAAGTGCAAAAATAAAAACACACAACCCCTCCTTCCCCCAAAAGCGTCTATAGAAATGTCTTGTTTTAAACAGCACGTGATTTGAGGTAGTAAAAAAAAACAACTGTCCTCTCAATGTTGCCACTAGCAGGGATTTGTCTCTTAAAAAAAAGCGTTAAATGGTTTTACAAAAAGCCATTTTTCCCTATATAGGTGATACGTGCTTCACATACGTTGTTGTGGAAAACTTGCTAAAAGGGGAGGAGAATGGGTAAAATACCCTTTTTTCTGATTACACAATAAAATTATAGAATTTCTTTTTCGCTATTTTTTTTCAACATTAAGCGTAGGAAAACAGGACAAAAATCACTGACATTTTAGGAGAAGCGCACACATCCAGAGTGGCAACACGATCTCCTCTCCACGTGTTGGGCCTGATCATTCGCCTAGACGTTTCGGGAGAACAAGGTCGATTAGTTTCATGAAAGACACACTACAATGGTGAAGACGAGAAAGAGGAGGAAGAAGAAGAAAATGACGACAACGTTGAACTGACATTGGTGATGTGCTGACCAGTCTGAAAGTCTGCGTTTTTGCCAAAATACAACCTTGGACAGACTGCGCTTGGAAAGAGAAAGCTAAGGAGTCATGTTTGTTTTCGTGGGTCGTCTTCCTTCTCGATCTACTCTGTTTTCGTGGGTCCTTTTTGTCTTTCTTTGCTCTTATAATAATATTATGGGGATAACTTCCACATGTGGTAACTGGCGATAAGGAGTTACGCTCGCTTTGACTGATGCTCCTGTCTTAATGGGCATTAGTGTTAAGGTTAAGGGTAGGGTTAGGGTTGGGGGNAAAGTTAGGGTTAGGGTTGTATTCGTACGTTATTCGGAGTTAAGGTACTGGCTGTAGTTGTAGGAGTTACCACATATGGAAATCCTTCCCATATTATGTCCCACCATCTCATTTTGTGCTTGTGGGTTCCGTTCGCTTCAGCTTTAAAAAAAGCAATTATTACAAAGTAAAGCAGGCAACACGTAATTAAAACTAAAGAGAGGCTTCCATATGTGGCCCACTTCTCTAACACATATTCTATGAGGCTGACACACGCGTTTTTATCAATCACCAGCTAGTAACTGTCACCGCCATCATTATCATCCTGATCGCACTGTTATTGTCATTATTACATGTGTTAAGTAGGCCTATAATTTGTGTGATTCAAAGCGGTATCTAAAGCTTTCCATAAGTCAGAAGGGGTCAAAGTTGTGTTTTTTATTCTAGTATAGATGCAAAATAAAACAATGACAGTAGCAGTAGCAACTACAACAAGAACAAACGATTTTAAAGCACTTGGTACATTTTATGATGCGAGATTAGGAGCACACAATTAAAACAGAGAAAAAAAAACAACTCGTTAAATCACGTATTATACAAATCACATATTTTTATATTATGTTACTGTTCTAAACATCTTGAAGCTACTGTGGCCCTTCGGGATTTTATTGTTTTTAAGTTTTGGGAAGGGTGAGGGGAAGTGGATGGTGTTGGGACCGGGGGGGAGGCAGTGAGATGGAACAAGATTTCTTGATCTTTCTGAGCAGTAATACACCGTTATAATGGGATTTAAAACAGTCTGTGTTGACATATTGCGTCATATTTAGCAAATAATATAAAGTTTGAGAAGGAAAAATGCGATCGCTTATACTTGAAGCACATTTTATAAGACCTTAAGCTGTTGGGCATAATCAGCACCTGGAAAATGATCGTGTCACCAAAGCGGACTGAAATTGAATGTAAATTACTAATGATAATAATAATAATAATAATAATAATAATAATAATAATAATCTCGTAACTAGGCCGATACCAACTCGCGGGACTTAATAATTGTAATAATCGGCAGGCCAAATGAACAAGTATATTCGTAACTAAGTTTCTTCGCCTTTGTCGGTACAGTCGGCCATATTAAACCCCTCCGAAACACAGTCAGATTTGGATGGCATAAAAGAAATGGGCTAGATTATACCTACGTGCTTCATACTCCAGCAGCAATAATTTCGCTATTTAAATACTCATACATAAGCAAAAACTTCATTTTTTGGTACGTGTATGATCTTAGCGCTTTGTCTGGTGATAGTGTGTGGTGGTGTAATGGTGAGTGATGGTGTATTGTGGTGGTACTGAAGCTCCACTATAATGTTTGTCTTAGGGGTAATGATGGTGCACTGTACGATGATGATGGTGATGCTTCACTACAGTGGAAATCATGTGGCTGTGATGATAGTGATAATGATGGTGCACTGCTGTAGTGCATTGTTATGTTGCTATAGGTAACAATGGAGATGCATTGTGGCATTTCATTGTGATGTTGGCGTGGGTGATAGAGATGGTGCTCTGTGGCTGTGCATCGTTATGTTTATGATGGCGATGGTGTTTTTTGGTGGTACATTGTTATATTGGTGTTGGTGACGGTGCACCGCAGTGGGACATTGTGGTATTGGTGATGGTGATGATGCACCGCGGTGGTGTACTGTGATTTCGGTGATGGTGGAATGTGGTGGTACGCTGTGACATTGGTGATGGTGATGGTATTTTGTATCGTTGATGATAGTGCACTACGTTGGTACTTTGTGGAGTTGATGATGTGGGGGTGATGGTTTAATGGTGATGGGGTCCAAAGTGGTACGGTATGGTGGTGATGATGATGATGGACGTGGGGGTACATCGTGATATTGGTGATGGTGGAATGGCATGATACACTGTGGTATTAGTGATGGTTTTGATGCATGTGGTGATACAGTATGATGATGGTGATGATGGACAAAAGTGGTACGTTGTGGTGTTGATGATGGTGATGATGGACGTGGGAATACATTGTGATTTTGGTTATGGTAGAATGGCGTGATACACTGGCATGTTAGTGGTGGTTTTGATGCATGCAGTGTACAATATGATGATGGTGATGGTGAACCGAAGTGCACTTCGTGGTGTTGATGATGGTGGTACATTGTGATGCTGACATGGTGGTAAATTGGTGATGCTGGTGATGATGATGTTACGTGTGGTGGTACATTGTGATGTTGGTGATGCTGATAGTCATGATCATTATGGTCTATGGTGGCGAACACATGCGATTGGTGATGGCAGCACTGCTGTGGTACAGTGTGGTGTAGTTGCTGGTGATGGTGCACTGCGCTGGTACATCCCGATGTTTGTGGTGATGATGGTGATGATGTACTGTTGTAGTGAATTAAATGTTGGTACTGATGATGATACTGTTGCATTGTGGTGGTACCGGGTTTTGTTGGTATTGGTGATGGTCATTGTTGTAATATTGGTGATGGTGATGTTGCACTGCAATGGTACATTCTGGTACTGACGGCAGATTCTGATGCTTTAGGTGATGATGGCGATGGTGCATTGAGTTGGCGATGATGGTGATGGCAGACTGCGGTGGTAAATTGTTATGTTGATATTGCTGTTGCATTACGGTGGTGAATTTTGGTGTTGTTATGGGGGCTGATAGTGATGATGCACTGCAATGATACCTTCTGTTGTTTGTGGTAATGATGACGATAAAGCATTGTGGTAGTACAGTGTGGTGTTGGTAATGGTAATTGTGATGATAAGCGGTGGTAATGAAGTGAGATGTTGGCGATGGCAATCGTGCATTACAGTGGTAAATTGTGCCGTTGGTGTTGGTGATGTGGCACTGTGGTGGTACATTCTAATTTTTATGGTAAGAATGCCAGTGGTGCTCTGCGGCGATACTCTCTGATTTGTGTGATAATGATGATGATGGTGGATACGGGTTGTGAATTGTGATTTTTATGGTGGCGACTTTGCGCTACTGTCCTACATTATGATCTTCGTGATGGTGAACTGCAGTGATTATGGTGATGTTGGTGAGGATGATTATGTTATGCGAGGAAGCCTTGTTATTTTGGGGATGATGGTGAGGATGTGCTGCAATAGCATTGTTGTATTAGGGGTGGTGGTAATGATGGTGCTGTCTGGTGATGCTGGTGTGGTAATGGTGTATTGTGATGGTGATGTGGAGTGCCTTAAGATATGTGTGTGTGTTGTGATATTTGTGCATTCTGTTATTGGTGGTGGTAGTAGTAGTCAAAATGCACTGCGGTAAAGCATTATGGTGCACTATGGTGGTGGTTGTGAATGCATTGTGATATTGCTACATGTGAATTTGGTGTTGGTTGTGATAATGTTCTGTGGTGGAGCATTGCTGTTTATGGTGTCGATGATAATACACCAAAATGGTGCAGTGTAATGTTGATGGTTGTGATGATGGCGCACTGTGATCTGGTGGACATGATACTGTACTTCGGCAATGCATTTTGCTATTGTTGGCGATGATGGTGGTGCACTGCAAGGGAACATTGTGACATTGGTGGTACTGGTGACATACATTGGTGGTGATGATGATGATGGTGCACTTCATTAGAGCATTGTGATTTTGGTGTTGATAGTGATACTACTAAACCCCTCCTGGTTTTGGTGGTAGTGGTAATAGTTCTATGGTGCATTACAGTGATGCATTGTGGTATTGGTACATGTGATGTTGCTGGTGATGTTGGCGCACTGCGGTGTTGCATTGGGATATTTGGTGGTAGTGATGGTGACAATGCACTGCGGTAGTGCAAAACGTTATGGATAGTGCACTGCAAACGCGCATTGTGATACTGGCAGTAGCAGTGATGACATTGCACTGTGATGAAGCACTATAATATTGGTGGTGATGATAAGGTTTACTGCGGTGATGCATTGTACTGTTTATGATGGTGATGTTGACACTGCTCTGTGGATCATTATGGTGTTGGTAGTAGTGATGAGAAAACGACATACGCTGCTTTAAACCCTGGGTTACAATCTGGGTTAGGGTATATATCAGTCAGTTATACCGGCATTAGTTAACATTCTCACGGTGTATACTTTATAATCTAAGGGTATAAAATGGCCTAGGGACACACAATCCTTCCGTTGTACTCTGGGTAAGGGTGGGTATACATTGGCCTGTTCTGGCAGCATTAACTAGCATTTTAACAACGTATTTCATTGCCTATCTTTTTACTGAAGGGGAATGTTGTTAATATCTGCATTTGACATGTTCATAGAAAATGACCTGATACATTAACACAGATGACTTGTCGATAAACAGCGGACACAATGCTTCTCCCTCCTCTCTTTTTTCCTCTTGTTTACCATCTTTATCACTGTCACTTCCATCACCACGACCCTGCTTTGTTGTGTTCCTAATAATCATTTTCCTAATGCATCACCGCGCCCCAACAGTTACCACAAAAAATTGCACAAGTGCACCAACGTTAACAGCTAACAATCACCACAGTAAGACCTCACGTAACAGTCACCACAATGACATACCACAGTTACTCTTTTGCCAGCCACTCGACCGTCATCATCATCAGAGTCATTATCAAAGCAAACACCGTCACTGTCATGATGCTCATCCACCACCACTTCCAACCGTACCCTTCATCGCCATCTTCACTCACATACCTTTCGCACCCACATCACCATTCACAATTCATTTCAAGTAACATCACCCCTACTATCACAAACTTCCATTGCTGTTGCAGGTCACCTTCAACTTCATAAAAACAACATAGTCCTGACCACAACCATCAAACATCTCACTGATTTTAACCACCACCACACAACAACAACAAAACTACTACCACCACTAACAACAACAAAAACGCCACCTACAACATAACCAACAATCACCACCAACACCACCACCACCGGTCTTTGCATCTGTCACCAGTCAATTTTCACTATCACCAATTTTGTTACCACCTTTGCTGCGACCACTATCACCCCACACTACCATCTCCACTACATCCACCAGTTTATCATCATTTCTCACCATACACCCGGCATAATCATGTATCATGTCATCACCATGTCCACCAACACTACCAATACCATCACATCATTCGTTACCATCAACACTCGTTAGCATTATCATTGCGCGCTACCACCATTACTACAAACTATTATCACCCATACCATCACCAAGACACCTTCATCACTAACTGCCACCACCATTTCCATAATCACTATTTAAAACCACCACTCACTACCGTCACACTACCTCCACTCACCCCCATTACCACACACCACCATCACTCACTACCACCACCAC
>JAWQUT010000276.1:271793-291471 GCA_033807755.1 Ellobium chinense
AAAAGGGGCTAGCATTAATACCACAGTTCTACTGTATTTTACTCATCTTGTCAGGCCCAGTCTGTCAGAAAACGCCAAGCAGACCATGCCAGCAAAGCCATACGTTCATAGCCAGTCAGATCTACCAGATCACGTTTATTCAATCACGACGACAAAGATGCCTTTTAGGTCACGTCTCCCAGACCATGCCCACCAAGCCACGTCTACCATATCACGTTCTTCGAGGTGTTCCCATTTGTCGCACTTACCAAAGCACACTGAACAGGTCATGCCTAAAAGATCACGTCTGCTACAGCACGCCTCTGGGAATGTCTACCGGAAGACTCTAATCAACCCAGACATATGATATTAGACCTACCGAGTCACGTCTATCCGATCACAACAACAAGGTCACGCCTTTCTGGTCACGTCCACCAATTTCACTCCTACCTAGTCACGTTCATCAGATCACGCCCACCAAATCACGTTTACCTCTTCACGCCTAACAAGTCATGTCTTCCATCTTGCGACCAGATCACGCCTGCAGTCGCGTTTACCACTTCATGCTTACAGGTCAAATCTGACGTATCAAGCCTATAGGCCACGTCTACGAGATCACGTCTACTTATTCACATCTACCAGATCACGCCCGCCAAGGGATTTCCTCCCTATCACGCATAATCGATCACCCCGACCAGATCACATGTAACAAACCACATCTACCTGGTCATGTCTACTAGATAACAAATACTAGAGAACATTCAGCACCAGATCATATTTACCAGATGACACCTCTCAGATCATGTCTAATAGATCTCGTCTTTCAGATTGTTCTCCTAGCTTACGCCTACTATGTCCCGTCTACCTGGTTATGTCTATCAAATCACGCCTACTCAGCCACATTTACCAGATTATACCTACCCCAAGCCGTGTCTACCAATCACACCTTCCAGGTTATGCCATCCATGCCACTTCTACGAAATCATGCCTGCCTGATCACGCCCACAAGACCACATCTACTATTTTACATCTACCAGCCTAACCGTGCACGTCATGCCTACCAAGCCATTTTATCTACCACGCCAGGTCAACCAGATATCCCCCATCAAGCCACTTCTTCCAGATCATTGTTATAGAGGGATCACGGCGAGGGCACCAGGCCTATAACTGAAGAATGGAAAGATCAAGCCTGTTGCTTGAAATGCGGTGATAAAGGTACGAAAATGTCAAATGTTTTTTCCACTGTTGGTCACATGAGGTTTTTCATCTCCCATTTACTTACCCAGTAGTTCCATGCCAAACTTTCCATATACATGCGATTGTTTAACCTCTTTTCAATATTTGAAGACACAGAGAAATGGTATAGGACGAAATGGGTTTTGAGAACTTTGGTAGTAAAACAGCTACCTAATAGTTTTTGCCTTTTCACACAGAAAAACAGGGTAACATTATCTTCTTGTCAATAACAACACAGTTCATAATAAGCGTTAAACATCACCTATTTTGAGTCTAGAATTAATGTATTTGCATCTATCTAGGCCTTTGAAATTCAAATCCAATGCCTACCCCGCTCCCCATGGCCAGGTTTATGAGTTTATAGGGAATAATTAAACTTGCATACTTTAATGTCAGGTCCTATTGGCATCCTCATACCTGAAGTACGCCCACTTACAATAAAGAAAACACCCTACGACTGAATGAAAACATCATTGTCACTGATGGTTGGAATAATAACGAGCATTGCAAGAAGGAAGAGCCACGACTGATCTGCTGTGGAACGATAAAAGGCAGCAAGTCCACCTTTCAACAAAACTGAGTTCACTGAGGTAAGCCCTAATGACCAATCTGCACAAAACAAGCTTTAATTAGTTTATGATTTGCATAAGGAAGCAAGGTCAGTGAAATGCCATATTTTGCCACTATGTGTATTTGTTGATTTCTCAAAACTTGGGTCTTCTGAATCTGGACTCTGTTCCTGTAGCCATTTCACGGGAGTAATGTTGTCTCAGGTACCCGGATTGTAGCATTATAATTTAGACCAACACCGCTGTTAATTTCACATGTACAAGTACTAGAAATATGGATAAAAATGGCATAGATACTGTGCAACACGTGGTGAAAAAGTTTATTTCTGTTCTTTGGTGGTGGTGGTGGTGGTGGTGGTGATGGTGGTGGGGGTAATGGCAGTGTTAGTGATAGTGGTGATGTTGGTGTTGGTGGTAGTGGTGGTGGTAGTGGAAGTGATGGTGATAGTAGTGAAGGTGATAATTGTGGTAGTGATAGTGGTAATGATAGTTGTGGTGGTGATGGTGGTGTTGTGGTAGTGGTAATGGTGGTGGTAATGGTGGTGGTGCTGATTATGGTTGGTGATGATGATGGTGGTTAGGACCAAGCAACGGCAGGAAAAAGGGTTGGAGGGGGGGAAATCATTCAGGGTTTTGATATGACATAAGAGTCATTCATACACAGTTTCGGGACGAGTTGCATAATGAGACTCGTGGAGACTGTTTGATTTCTCGGGTTAAACGGTTTTTCTTGTGTCCTTTTAGTGACAATTTTCACGGCCCACCCGTCTACCAGGCTGGAGACAGAGGCTGCTATTGTGAGACTGCAAGTGATCAGTGCTTATAAAGCAGGCAAAACAATGGCAGCGGCATTTTATGCTACCCGGCGAGCTGAGAGATCAAACCTGT
The DNA here is from genome assembly GCA_033807755.1 of Ellobium chinense. Classification (NCBI taxonomy): domain Eukaryota; kingdom Metazoa; phylum Mollusca; class Gastropoda; order Ellobiida; family Ellobiidae; genus Ellobium; species Ellobium chinense. The sequence goes on from JAWQUT010000276.1 coordinate 274,466, forward strand.
TGAGGTATTAAAAATGTAGATTCTTATGGATTTTCTTTGCCTGGATACGTCACGAGTACTGTCTCCTGTCTGAATCCAAGTAAATTGAGTGTCCGCATGTTGCAGTATTAAAATGTAGTGATCTGTGCAGCACTGCCAAAACTTCACTATATCAGAGATGCATTTCTTTTAACTATGTATAATAGGTAGTGGGGATTATGGACTCCGCTTAACGGCAACTCCTCGGGAGCATGGAAATAATTGTAGTTTAAAAAGCGTTGTTTTTACCCAGTGACTTCTAAAAAGAAAATACTCTTAGCTCATTCTGGACCTGCGATAAAATGGAGTCACTATATTATGTCAGTAAATGATTTTCCAGAGGGGTGCTTTTTTTTTTTTTTTCGCGAGTATCTAATTTTATCGAATATCGCAGGTTGAGTTTGAGTGGCGAAACTTACCAGCGGCGAAGAAATATCCATCAGTGCAAACTGTTTTCAAAGTCTTACTACTGAAAAAAAAACAACAACAACAAAACAATTCTTTTTGTTAGGTTTACCAAAAAAAGGAGAAAGCTTCAAGGCTTTTTTTTGAGGCATGCACAACAAAAACCACTTTTACAGTAAATTTATTGGGCAGCACCGCATAGTTCATGTCCTCACAGTCAATATAGCGAATGTCGGACTAAGTTTATACTTTTCCCTCTGCTTATCATTACCTATGGTTTTGTTGTTGTTTTTTTAATTTATTGCTAGGAGAGAATACAGAAATAGGAGGGTCCTTGCGCTCTCTAGACAACTTCAGCCTTAGCAAGAGTAGATTTTACATGTTCTGGTCAACAGCAAACAGGAAATAGGATTTTATGGATTGATAGGTAAGATGGCGTCATAAGCAAGTATATCTATGAACACAGAGTAGAGCCAGTTGGGGTGGTGAGAGTGAAAAAAAAAGTCAAAGAGAGAGACAGAAAGAAAGAGAGAGAGAAAGAGGGGAGGGCATGGTGTATATGTGAGAGGGAGAGAGAAACACAGAGAGAGAGAGACAGAGAGGGATAGAGAGACAGAGAGAGAGAGAGAGAGAGACAGACAGAGAGAGACAGAGAGGGNGGGGGGGGGGAAGAGATGTTTTGTGTATAATACGAAACACCATTTTTTGTTCAAGTATTTCCGTGTTTATCATTTATGATCACCAACACTTGTGGGTGGACAGCTATATATCTTACCTTGTTTAAAGTGGTTTCGTTTTATTCTCATCTAACTTTAGGGATTATTATAATCTAATTTCACTGGAGCACTGTGGAAAAAAAAATCGTTCCATCCTTGAGATTAAATTTCTTTTTTTTTTTTTGTTCTTCCTCTTTTCAATAATTCCTACATTCCACTTTATTTTCTTTCGTAGTTTTTTCTTATTTTCCTTGTCTCTGTCATCTAGATGAGCTGTCATCTGTAATATTTTATCCTAGGGTAATTCGACCACCCGGCCATGGGAATGGAACCAAGTATGCTCTGCTGGTCTGGGAAGAAATTCTAACGGCACAACATGTTCCTGACAACAGCTATCAACAAACAGTGCAGCTATTACCTATTACCAGTGTGCAGAATGGCAGACAGAGGCTCCGGCACCAGGACATAATTATGCAAAGACATCAGAGACATGGGCGGCGGATTCTGGGAACAGAAACTCTGGTTTAAGTCCTCTGCCTAAGTGCCCGTGTTATAAAATACTGTCTGTGTTGACTTATAAATGCGTATATCATGAAAATGATAAAGGAAGTATGAGATCGTATGCGTCACGGCGAGAAAAGACGAGACCAATTGTTCATCAAAGTGTTACCTTCTAAAGTATTTAAACCCGAAGCTGAAGTTTACTGCTATTATCAAAACGTTTTAACAGTCGAAATTGAAAGTCTGTTGCCTCATGCATGAAGTCAATAACCCTCACATTGAAAATGCTAATATTGTCACTATTAAGCAGTTAGAGGCATCTAATCAAATGTCATTTAATATTCTATTCTATCATCTAAAAAAACGAAACATTTTCATGTGCTTGATTTTAGATTCCACAAAATCGTGGTTTGCCAGATTCGAATGTCGGTAAAAAAAATCAAGCGATCCAAGGATAATTTGCCTTTTCTTCCCTGCGGCAAAGTCATCAAGGAAAATTAAGTCTACAATTAAAGAGCGATAACGTCACTGAATATCGAATTAGTTTGATACCTATTGTTTGAATGCATTGCTAAATTTCATGATGGTTCAGTTTTCAGAATTTTAGGAAATGAAAATAGGAATCTAATTGCGCCGTAAGGAAATTGTTTGCTCATTTTAAATTACACCTGAGTCGAGTGAGGAAAAGGAAGAGAAGTGTCTTTCCCAAGGATACTACAACGTAAACCGCCCAGCTCGCGAGTCAAACACATAAACCTTGAACTTGAAAGTCTTCAGTTGCTAAGTACGACTCACAAACCGCACGGCCATGCTGGATCCGTACTTTTTAGAACTACGACGCACTAGGGACAGATTAGTCATTTGGTTCTTTCAATCTTTTTTACATCAAACTCCATACTGTGACAACCAGACTTTAGGATAATACAACTGTGCATGGCTGGCACCACTTGACTATTGAGTTCATATGCACTGTCTACGCTATTGCTGCCATCTATTTTTCTCCGATCTTTTTGAAATGACATTCATTTAGCCAGATTTTACTTCTTATCCGGGTGACCTTTTTCCGGAGTTAAAAAAAGCATAGAATTATTTTCTTCGGGTTGCTTTTTTTTTCCATTCAGAGTATCACCATGTTCATGCACGGGAGTCATAGAATGGACCTAAAATTGAAATGCAATCTTATTTCAACACAGACGGTATGTTCTCCTCCTCTCTTTTCCAGGTGGTAAGAGATGCATTGTACATTGCAAAACGTAGGAGATCCATACCAAGATTGCTCTGAGTCAAGTCCCCCCTTTTTTCCCCCCCCCAGAGAAACAGTTTTTTATCTCGAGGACATTTAGATTGAGAGAAATCATTCCTGCAATGATTATTATGAAGGCAAGACGTAAACAGCCATTACTCTAGTTGTATAATAACTTTCACCCTTACTTAAGACATCAATGTTTGGAGGAATAATAGTAAGTTGCCGTAGGGATCTGCTACTTAGGACTGGATGACAGTTTCATGTTGTTCCAACGTATACAGTTTTCGAACTAAGGCTATGCTGGAACAGTTAAAGTCTATATAACATCAAACCACCAACATTCCAACAGCTGCATCATATTTTGTGTTGTTTGGTAAGGAAATCGCGAAAATTTTATTTGTCGTTGAAGGCTTTTCATAATAATATGGGGCTCGAAGTCCGGATATCCAGGCATACAGTGCCTTGATTTACCACCGACTATTCCAGTTTAAACAGATCTATAACCTCGCCTTCATTTAATAAAAATACTAATTGATGAGGAAGCTACATTCAGGCAACTTTCAGACAGCTTCCATTTTCAGACAGCTTCAATTTTCAGACAGCTTCCATTTTCAGACAGCTTCCATTTTCAGACAGCTGTGTTCATAAAATATGAGCCATTAACTCACTTTAGCACTCTAAGCTAGAATGTGTGTATAAAATGTGAAGTGAGAAGTAGCGGACCACGCCAAGGCGGTTTGCATCGGTCATTGATTTGCTGATTAATTTCCCTCGTCTCATCCGCGTCGAAATTTGACTGGATTTGAGATCTTAGTCTTTCTTGAAAGCTTCGTCTCCAAAATCTTGATACTACTGCCAGTTGCGTCACGTTTTGTTATTGTTTGCGTGGACCATTTACGAGAGGAGGATTGTGATGAAGGATGTTTTAGAGGTCCAGAAAACTTTTCTGTTTAACAGATGACTTGGCACTTTTTGTATGAAACCTCCTAAACTGTCATTGTAATATTGTAGTTTGAGGTTGTCAAGCACTTTTTGAATAAAATCTGTTCCCAGCCTTCCCCTCCACACCCTCCCCCAAATAAAGTAATAAAGACCGCCTTCCCNGAGAGAGACCGAGAGAGATGAGAAGCACCTTGCGATGTTCAGCCTCAGTGTTTAACCTCAAAAGTCGAGATAATCCAGCTGCCAAAATATCTCCTGTTGCCAAATCATGATCAAATTTTTGTTCAGTTGAAAACGAAATAGGATTATATTAATTCATTCCTTCGTTTCTTTGACCCACCGATCGATTGACTGGCAGTCCGTTCGTTTGTTTGGCCGTTCACTCGCTCGCTCGCTTTATGATTCGTTCATTTATTTGTCGGTCGTCTGTTCCTTCATTTGTCGGTTCGTTCTATTGTTCGTTCGTTTCTTCGCTTGTTCGTTCACTTGTTCTGTCGGTCAGTCAGTCAGTTTGTCAGTCGGTCTGTCACTCGCTCAGTCGCTCGGTCGTGAGGAAATTAAATGTATATTTCTTCCTCCTGGCAATTGGTTCAGCATTTTGAAATACGACAACTGGTTTGGCACTTTGAGAGAAGGCAACTGGTTTCGTAATTTCAAATAAGTGAAACATACTCAAGATCAAAAGACGAATGCACATCTAAAAGGTGATTCAGATTTGAAACTAGACATTCTTGCAGATTGTTTGCATGAGTTGTCAGTAAATGTTTGCTGAATTACGCACCGCACGAGTCATATCCTCTGTAGGAATGCTGCGTCATGTTTCTTTTTTTCTAAGGACCGTCTTAACAGTTTGATGCACATCTCTCATTTCTGTAAATGTATCGATATTAGACAATTTAAAAACTGTGTTGGAATGTGCTTGGCTCAAAAATGGCACAAAAAGAAACACAGCTTTCCTTTAATTCAGTGCATCTCGCCTGAGGAACGTTAAATTAACTGGGTAATTTTGTTTTAGACATATTTTTATTTCTTGTTGTTGAACATTTCTTAGCATTTCAATCGAAAAAGGCAGCAAGATACTTGTTTGTTCTTTTTAAAGGGATTTAAATACTCTACGATTGTTTATACATATCCATGGGTGATAAATTTTGAATGGTAAAGGCCATATAAAAAGCAAATCAATAACTGATATTAAATGTAATGCACATTGTTAAGCATGTACCACCAAGCGAACAAAACCGAAACAGATCAACTCGGAAGTCGAAAGACAATAAATAATATAAAAACAACGAAATGTCCCAGGACCTGTAGGTAACGACTATATTCATTAGGGGTCGAGTCAGGATCAAGAGTATATCTCCAGACATAGAGTAAAGGCACTATATGCGGCCTCTTGTTATATTTTTGGCTCTAAAAGCCAAATCACTTATGATAGCCAAATTATGTTTTGTTCCTGGCATACTGTGGCTATCGAGACATCGTATGAACACCAGTTTGTAATTGCCAGTTGACACTGTGGAACTTTAAACAGCCGTAAAGAGACCATGTTAAGGAGCCCCGATGCGATCAGGGGACCTCCATGCGGCCAAATAGGTCAATTCATGCGGCCAGGGTCAAATCATGCGGCCACATGGGGGATCTCCATGCGATCAGGACTTTCTTTGTATTAACTATTTTCAAAAATACATTTCAAACGGCCCGAAAAGGAAGAAAATAGGCTATGTATTTAGGCTTAAAAGTGAAAGAAAACTTGGGCCGAAAGTTGCTCGGTGCTTCTTAATCACGTGACGAGGGCTGGTCAGCATGCACAGTAGCTTTCACCCGTGTAAATGCAGTGGAACTTTGACAGAACATCTAGTCTAGTCGTCGGTGACTAAGGGCATTTTTTTTCGAAGTTTTTTTTTAAAGTGCTTTTTTTTTGCAACAAAATGGCAGTTGAAATGATTGAAACACCACTGTTTAGTCGGTTGAACGAATTATTTTCACCACCAATTACTTTTTAATTTCTATAACACCATTATAATCATCTTTCGCATCATACCCAGCCTTCTTTGCAGTAGCTGGTGACGTTCTGTTATGCCATAACAAAACGCCATATTTTGGGGTTGTTTTTTTTTTGTTATATATATAATTACACGATATTTTTTTCTTTGCACGGCAGTAGTATGTTATTAAAAATAAACAAACAAACAAAAAATGCCACTCCAGATACCATAACTATCAACATGATACAAACCGTCAAAACTGCGTCATTAGCACAGTCTGTTCGGAAACTCTTGCCTCACTGAAATGCGATGTCCAAAATCAATATCATAGGATTTTCGCTTGAAAATGTGGATATAAGATGTACTTTTAACGTTTTGAGGGTAACTTAAAACACACACACACACACACACACACACACAATAGTTCCTAAAGTGGTTTATTTTGCCTGCTTTTGCGGTTTGTAAAAATTTTTAAAATATTAAAAAAAAAAAAAATACAGTGCCATCAAACTGATTCAAGTTACAAATCAGACGCATGTAAGTTTAGTACACCATGGGACTACACAGTGGCAACAGAAGACACTTACTTTTCAACGGGACCCAAACATTCACGACACCTCATTTAAAGCCACAGTCTGAATGAAGTACATTCATCGATCCCCAGGAATCTGGAAATCCCATACACGTTTGGCGTAGCAACAAAGCCATATCATTTAATATTGACAGCTTTGTTTATTTAAACAAAAAGAGTCTCCGTAACTAAGATGCCAGCCCTTTTTTTTCCCTACCACGAGAATATGAATTCAACGAGTTTCTGAATGCATTATAGAATCCCCAAAACCAGTGCATACAGCAAAGCATGTTACTAGTCGGGTAGAGAAAAAAAAACCACAAAAACATCTGAACCTTTTAAAAATATTCCAACAAAAGGTTTCTGAACGGTGGTTTTAGGCCTCTGTGGACGTGGTAAATGATAGCAAAAAAAAAAAAAAGTCCATAAAAATCTGACATTCTGAAGTTCTCTTTATCACCATTCAAAGATTACTATGTGGGCTGCTAATTGAAGGAAATAATTGATATCACATTTAATTGTCTTAAACCATCAAGAATGTAGAAAGCAACAAGATGTCGCATAATATAAAAGACATAATGTCAACCTACCTGTTCAAGGGGCTGAAAGCGGAACAGAAAGCATTTGCGCATCAAAGTTGCTGTTTTTGCACGAAAATATGTCCTTAACACACACGTTCATTTTGAAACAGGCGTCATGTGGTCAAAGCTGTAGGCATATGGCAATTAGAATTTTCATATTTTCCCAAAAACGTTCTTAAGGTGTTATCTACTAATGCGCATGTTTATACACTGCTTGCCATTATGTACGATCTGACCATACAAATAAAGTCGACTCCGCTTAATTGCCCTTCCTCGGGATCGCGGAAAAAGTGGGCGATTGAGCGGAGAAGCGATTAAGCGGAGAAGGTAATTCTGGCCATACTTTTGGTAATGGGGTTAACGTGGTTCTGAATATTCCATTAGAAAAAGTCCCAAATCTCTGTTTCTTGCTCCTTATGCAAAGCTGATGTACATAAGACGCTTCCAAAGTAAAAAAGTTAGGCCGATGGCAATACAGTGGTACATATTTTAGCGATTGAGAGGACCAGTCTAGCCCCAACATTTTGGCCTCTGAAAATCCTTCAGTTTTACCGAAACGGCCCGAAAACCGGAAGTGACGACGTATGAACTACGCCAGCTGTTCGCCAACATCCTACAATGGGCAACTCTAACAGGACCGACAGTGGCGAAAAAAAAAATCACCTTCCGAAAGATAAAAAGAATGGGTACCCAGCGCATAGACAGACTGGTAAACTTGACACAGGGACCTGTTTACACGATTCTACTCGCCAATAACTCATTGACCGTTCGGCTATTTGCATAAATTAATTTTAGCATCATTTGCAAGCTCAATCGTTTCCCCTTCAGGCCCTGGTTACATATCAGTAATCGTAAGTACATTCCAGTGCTTAAAACACGGTAAAGCTCGACGTAACCATAAACGTCCAATGGCTTGTGCAGAGTGCAGATCTGTAAAGAAGTTTACTAGACTGTACATGAGAAATTCGAAAAGTAAAAATTGTATCGAGGGCCAAAAAGGGTGTTTTCTGCCGAGGGCAAGCGATACAAGACTATGTTTAGGCCCAATCTAGCACAAATGGCGTTCGACGCATAGGTGTTTGTTTTTTTTTTAATTTGGTGTGGGAAGGGTGGAGGCATAGTGGACACAGAAGCATGAAGAAATATGGAAAATATAGAACTTTATAACCCTTTCCACAAAGACACTTTTTTTTTCTCTTATTCAGTGTGAATCAAATCGTAAATAACGGCTATGTCGTACCTGTTGGGAGGAACACTCAGTAAACATTCTGACATACCATAAAATGTTTAAATCACAGATTAAGAGTTATTGTAAACTGTTGAAATGCCTAATCCTTAAAAAAAAAAAAAGGAAAAACATGACACACTGTACTTTACAAAATCTGTGAAAGCTGGAAATGACAACATTCTGACACACTAATAAATGTTATCACACAGATTAAGAGTTATCGTAAACTGTTGAAATGCCTATTCCTTAAATTAAAATTTAAATCGTTACACACTGTACTTTACAAAATCACTGAAACCTGGAAATGGTAACATTCTGACACACCGATGAAATGTTTAGGTACAGATTAAGAGTTATCGTAAACTCTTAAAATGTCTAATCCTAGAAAAATAATTTCAATCATAACACACCGTACTTTACAAAATCTGTGAAAGCTGGAAATGATAACATTCTGACACACCGATAAAATGTTATCACACAGATTAAGAGTTATCGTAAACTGTTGAAATGTCTTTTCCTTAAAATAAAATTTAAATCGTTATACACCATACTTTACAAAATCACTGAAACTTGGAAATGGCAACATCCTGACACACCGATAAAATGTTTAGGTACAGATTAAGAGTTATCGTAAACTCTTAAAATGCCTAATCCTACATAAAAAATTGAATCATAACACACCGTACTTTACAAAATCTGTGAAAGTTAGAAATTACAACATTTTGACACACCGATAAAATGTTATCACACAGATTAAGAGTTAGACTATCGTAAACTATTGAATTGCCTAATCCTTAATAACTTTTTTCAAATTGAAATATTTGTATAAGAGTTAGAGGGGAACATGTAGTTCAGAGATTGTTAGCAATTAATATAAATCACTTAAGCAATGAATGAGATGCATTCTTTTTGCAAAATCTAAAGAACCCCATGAACTGTTTTGGAAGACACTTATTTCATACAAATGTTCATGTGTGCTAGAGTAACATATTAAGCTCCTGTCAGAGTGTAAACACTGAGAGTGAGATAATGGATTTTTTTTTTTGCATCTATTACATTAATCCAGTTACTTAGCGACTGGAACACATGAAAATTCCTCTCTCACCATATTCAAAGACTAGTCTAGACTATGCACAGCTGTGACAATTAATGCACTCAGCAAAAAAAAAAGTGTTAAACTCATATCTAGACTAGTTTGGGTATAGCCTGTTTAATCTAGACATATTCACCCATCTTTTCATTGCTAGCCCAGTTGTTTCCACTGAGACACTAGACTTGGGGCACCGATGCACGGCCGGTCCATTGCACGCACGTTGTCACTGGTCCTGCTCGTGTCATTTTCCCAATTATTCAGTGCTTACCACTCAATTTGCGCCTCTGTTGCAATTAAGTCCTTTTTTTTCTTCTTTCTGAGTTGGTCTGGCAATCTTGGCCGGCTCAAACTGATACGGGTCAATAGGTTTACTCGCGGCCATTGTTTTTTTCCGAAGACAGCGTTTTGGTGTAGTGGCTGTGACGTCATCATTTCGGGTGCGCAAATCGTGGTATTTACCGTCGAATTCCGCTAAACAGGCATCGAGAACACCACATGTTTTCTTTCACAAAATAAGCATATAAATGTTGATGTTATAGAGGAAATAATATTATGAATACATTTTTAAGTATTCAGATATAGTCTATTATTTCAATCAACAAGTCATGGGGTAACCCATGAATGTTCAGAACCACTTTAAATTTCTTTGATGACATGGTTTGATATCGTGCATTGACACTTTCTCGTCGCCAGACTCAGGAAAGACTCTAGTTTGACAGTATTGTAGTGCACAAAATGTTTGATCTCCGCGGTCTCTCTCATTGCCACGCCACCTCGCAGTAGCCCAGAAGACAATAAGGAGTAGAATGGCATGGTCGGGATATATCTAATCGTTCATCCACATGGCACGTTCTCTGATCTAGCCAAAATCCACCAGACAGCAGGGTTGGGCAAGTTCACTAAAAAAGCCAGATCAGATCATTATGGGGAAAATGCCCTTAGATCACGTTTAGCTCAGTTCTAAGAAAATTGTGTATTTTTCAGATCAGCTCAGTTCACCTTGATTTTTGCTCATATCAGATCAAGATCAAATCAGTCCATCGGAGTAGAAAAGTCAACGTCTCCGATAGAGCGTGTTCTATCTATTCTGGTTTGTGACACCTATTAGAAGGGCAAATCACTCATTGTGTACAACCCAATTAATCCGCTAATATATAAAATCCCCCATTTTTGGGGCCCTGCCAGACGGTGTTAGGGTGTAGAAACAAATATGTAAAATGACCTGTGATCTAAATAAAGTATCCAATTTTAAAGTTTCAGGTACAGTTTGAGCTTTCTAGATAAAACCAAAAAAAAATGTGTAGGCCTATGTATTCGCACGCGGTCAAAACCAGCCAAATGAAAAATTGGGGACCAAATCATAATTTGAGGTGATCTTTTTCGAAAGGCATTTGTGAAAAATTTTGGGCGTTGACCCCTCATTTTCTTCCCGTTAAAAGATCGGGCAAAAGGAGTACTTTAACCTCCATGGAAGAAGTTTCCCCAAATCACAGTGGTATATGTAGAATAACACAAAATGTTAATAGGGCCAACAGAATAAAAAACAATAAGTGTCAAAGACCCTCTAACCGTCGAGAGCAAGGGAGGAAATTTCAGTTACATTTTCTTTGCATAGTTGAATTAATTGTGTCCGTTCACGCGCCAACTGTCTATAAATAACCATAGCGCAATAACTTAACTTCTTCTTTACATAAAAGTCTTCAAGAGACAAATTACATCATGACAATGTTAAACAAGTGTTTGGCGTGTCTTTGTATGAAGTGGTCCCCAAATCGTCTATACGGGTATTCCATGTCGTCTCCTTAACCACAACAACAACAACAACAACTTTCTTCATCTGCTACACGCTATTTGTAGTGGTATCTGACCGTCGGTTTCCGGCGTTAGCATGGGCGGTTCGCCGACAGAAAACGTCGGGTCCGGTCTGACCGTCGGGTTCCGTCGTCAGCATGGTTTTACCCTTATGTAGTCTTGTGAATTACATTTTTTTTTCCCTTGCGTGAATGACTTACCCTAGTTGTACAGTCCACTCTTTCACAAAACAGTTCTGGTTAGCCCTCTCTGAAACAGAGTATGTGTCTTAACTCCTTCTCCTAGACTATGCCATCTCTGAGAGAATAAAAAACCAACCCAATTCTCTGACATGTATGGTATTGTAAATGCTGGACAACTGTTTATCGTAATGTACAATCAGTGTAATGATTTTGACCTGAGCCCTATTGTTTTAATACAACTGTTTCAAATAATCCAAAACTTTATGGAGGCAGTTCTATAGAATCAGAACCTTAGAAAAACAAGATTATCCGTATGACCCTCCTGGTCAAACATCGACATACCAGAATAACTCCTCAGACTAAAGTAAATTTGACAAGATGGAAAGTCACCTTAAAAAAAGATTTCTGACATACGAAAGCCACTAAGCATCGAAAGCAAATATTGCACAGAGGTGATTTTCAACGGGATATTTGTTTGTTTATTTGTTTATCAAAAGTAGTTGAAATTTACCCTGTCTTGCTCTATGAAGACTGCAGTCTTGACACTTGTAATGAACATCTTCCTTCCACCAACTGGTCAAATGGGCATTGATATTACTGTGATTCATAGCTTTCTTTTAAATTACATGTTCGCACGGTTATATTGGTACACGTTTGTTAACTGATGCCAAATAAGTTGGTAATATGCTTTCAAGTGCACATGTTTTAATCAAAGGATGGTCTAACAAAATTGTCGCCATTAAAAAAAAAAATAATAATAATAGCATGATTTTTACCCAATAAATATTTATTTGATTAGGCACAGCTGGTCGAGTGCAAATCACACATACAGGAAAAAAAATCCGATAAAATTGAGTTTCAAGACAAAATTTATATTCTTAAATATCTAATATAGTATACCTCACAGATGCAAATACTTGTATTATCTTTACCAACCGCCAGGACTCGGTGCCTTTTCTACCACGAGCCTTTGGCTCCTTGTGGTTACCAACCGTCCATTTGAGACAAAAAGCAGTAAGCTTACTATGTGAACAGAAATAATGTCTCACACCATTTCTGGAAAAACAAAACAAGAAAAAAAAATGAATGTCTCTAATCACATTCAGAACCTGGAATTTTAGGTTCACTGGTTGCAAGACAATTGCTTGTGATATTTAGAAAATTGCGGTGCAGTTGTTTTGTTTTTTTCTTATCGGAAGCGTGTGTCAGTGGAAATGTTGTTGTTGTTGTTGTTGTTATTGTTGTTCCCAAAACTGAGCAGGGTAATTCATAAGACTACATAAGGGTAAAACACTAAAACCATGCTGACGACGGAATCCGACGGTCAGACGGACCCGACGTTTTCTGTCGGCGAACCGCCCATGCTAACGCCGGAAACCGACGGTCTGATACCACTACAAACATTGCGTGTAGCAGATGGAGAAAGTTGTTGTTGTTGTTGTTGTTGTTGTTGTTGTTGTGGTTAAGGAGACGACATAGAAGATACCCATATAGACTCACATTTGCAATTTCTCTGAAAAATTACGTTGCTCTATAATCAGCGTTGCACTGTATCGGTGAAAGCAGCAAGAAGGTTAATACGGGGATTCCATTTAAATAGTTGTGAGTTTGATTCTCCACCACGGCCGTGTTGTAATGTTGTATGTGACTGAGAAAACATCTCATGCACCCTGTCCTCCACCCGCCTGTTAAATGGGTGCATAGCTTGAGGTAGTGAATGGTATGGTCAGAATGATAATGATCAGCACCTGTAAATATCACCGGCACTGTAAACTCCCCGAGGACCTGAGAACGTTTTTAAGTAACCTGGTCTCAAGAATTGATAACGTGAAATGGCAAAATCGGACATTAGCCAGGATGCAAAACTAAAAAACCAAAATTATTATAACCATCATTATTAGTAATTAGTATTATCGTTGTTATTATTATTATCGGATCAATTATCGTTATTGTTATCATTTTATTATTATCATTATAAACATTATTATTAGTATTATTATATGAGGAGCTATAACGGGCTAAAAGTACTAGCAACAATGATATGAACAGCAAGTCTTCTTAGTTAGGTATCCTTTACTTTAATTAGGTACATCGTCCAATTTCTGAGTTTTGTGAAAACGCTTCTTTCTTTGGTAACGTAAAGGCCTACGTGTGGATCAGAAGAATAAAAGAATATTTCTCCAGGCGTCCGCTAGAGTTCCTAGTTTGTTTATTTGTGATTTCACACATGTATTATTCCCAGCAGGGCAGACCACTCTAGGATTTTATCAACTCTTTGAGCAAGGTACAGTGCCGCTGCCATTTACAGTCGCTGATCATGAGAACTGTGATAATATCTTCCACCGCCAATGACCAGATGAGGTGGACTGAGGAAAATATGGATGAAGTGATTTCTTAAGACACTTACAAAATCATGTATTGTTATCGGGAATCGAACCCACGGCCTGGATCTCGAGTCCAACGCTGCAACTACTCAACCACGCTGCTCAATTTAGGTCTCGAAATTGCGGATATCTGACTCTCACCTTCTTTGTCCATTCTAAAGCCGCAAGAAATATCTCTGGGTGAAGAAGAAATCGCCAGCGCCTTACAGGAGGTAACAAGCATCTATTCAAAACGATCAGAGCGACCGGTAACGAACAAAGGTTGATGATGATGATGATGATGATGATGATGAGGATGATGATCATTTAAAACTGAGAAAAATTAAAAGCTCAACCTTAATTCAGGGAATTTATTAAAAATCTAGACTAGTATAGAATTAAGATCAAAAATGACATCCAAACGTTTCGGCTCTAAGGCCTTTATCAATAGAAAATCCTTGAGGATGATGATCATGATGATGATAATAATAATAATAATAATTATAGCTCCTTCATGTGTGAGCAATACCTTCTTGACAGCCCATAGCATCTGGGACAAATGCGCATATCTACCTTTGTTGTGTTGTTGGTGTGTTGTCGATGGTTGGAGGTTGTGGAAAGAAGCAGGCGTCGCAGATGTCCCATGACGTCAGTTGAACACGTACCAAGTACAATCGACTCCGCTTAATCGCCCTCCGCTTAATCGCCTTTTCCGCTTAATCGGCTCGTTTCCCAGGGAACAGAGTTTTTGCTTTATAAAAGTCACTGGATAATCGCCTCTCACTCTGGATAATCGCCCACTCTTCAGCTCCCGTAATTTCAAAGATCAGCGGTTGAAGGATTACAACAAATATGAACACAGACGGTTTAACTGCGCGACGAATGACAGACCGGTTGACTGAGTGACAGGTGCCACGCCGAAATAGGTGTGATAAGCCTTTCCTCCCCATCTCCCCCTCCCCTTGTCCCCCTTCTTCCCACGCTACGCATCACCGCCGTCGCCGGTCTGCTAATGCGCCGAAAGACGTATAGTCTCCTCCCCCCACACTTTGATTGCGCCTGTCTGGCGGATTTCAGCTAGATCAGAGAACGTGTTATGTGGATGAACGGTCGATCCCGGCCGTGCCATCCTACTCCTTATTGTCTGCTGGGCTGCTGCGAGTGACCAATGAGAGAGACCGCGGAGATCAAACATTTTGTGCGCTACAACACCGTCAAACTCAAGTTTGTCCTGAGTCTGGCGACAAGAAGGCGTCAATGCACGACATTAAACTACGAAATTAAAAAAAAATTAACCCCGTTACCAAAAATATGGCCGAAATTACCTTCTCCGCTTGATCGCCCACTTTTTTCCGTGATCCCGAGAAAGGGCGTTAAGCAGAGTCGACTATATAACCAGGCAACAAGGCGACTGTAACGTGCTAAGCATAACGGCGCGGGTGGCGACTCTAGCTTGTGTGAGTTGTTAAATGAATAATGCTGGTACAACGATATAATCAAACCAGTCACCACAACTTGCCTCGTCTGATCTGGTCCATTATGATGTGTATGTGTGTGTGTGTATATGTGTGTGTGTGTGTATATGTGTGTGTGTGTGTGTGTGTGTGTGTGTATGTGTGTTTTGGTTTTGTGCGTGTGTGTTTTGTTCTGTCGTTATGTTTTTTTTAACAACATTTGAAACAGTCTATATCGGTTGATTATTGCCAAGGTTTGTGAAAATAAAAAATAAAATGTGTACGTTTTTTTCTCAAAATACGATATATTTGTCAAATATCATGTTCCAATGAATCGTTTGACATGCCTGGTGTTTAATTTAGAACGCATTAAACACATTAAATCATAATTTTAACATTCATAACGCTGGGCCCAGCTTCTTGCTCGCTGCTTGACCATTCTTCACGAATGGCTACCGTAGCACTTGGTGTCTTCTGGCCACTGGACTGCAAAATATTCTATCACCGCGCTCAGGATTCTGCAAGAATATAATATTATATATATATATATATATATATATATATATATATANGTATAAGCTTAATATTTCTGAACTTACTAAAAATAATAATACAGAATTGGTAGGATGATTACTGTAGTGAACTATCTAGTTTTCATAATGGGACATAACTCATCTTATATCCACTGGGTCAGCATTTTTTGAGGCTCATTGATAAGGCATTTTTGGAAGTTCATGAAATATATTTGAGACATTTAACAAGCACCAAAAGTAGAATCCTTGTAAAGATTTTGAACATTTAGGATTATAAGACTGGGTCTATAATACAACATGGCGGCCTTTACCATGGCAACGGAAATTGAAACATATTATGTTAAGTCTTTTATGACAAAAATCATTTGTATAAAGCATTAGATATGATTTTCAACTTTTCAACAACATGCCCTGTTAGACCGAACTGTTTTGTAGGATACAAAACACAACAACACATCAATATCCTAATTTTAAGTACATTGTATATTTTATTGAAAAGACTTCACGACGATCCTTAGTACAACATTCATGCTGCCCACTATCTAAAGATCTCAAAGCAGACATTCTTCTGCAACTTCTCTTTCGTCTTAGGCAGGGCCTTGCATAACGTCGATGTGGGTGCACTGAGTGGACATCGTATTTTGCTACGTCTGGGCAGTCGTCTTATTGATCAGTGGGTGGTATTTAATGTTCCTAGAGGCTACAGACTTCTAATTGGATGAAAATAGGGTATTATGACATGCCTCAGGAAGACAGCAAAAAAGTTGTCCTTTGGACCAGCCGGATTAAGCTTTCATAAACTGAGGGTCTGTCGTTTTCGGAGACACCTAAACAATCGAAATATATTTTCTTTATATATATAACAAGCATAATTACCCGTTCCATGAACGGATAGGTATATGTGTGGATTTGGGAGAGAGTTCAGGGGAAAGGAAGGAGAAAAGAGGATAACAAAGAAAGGACTGCAATACAGCGAACAGAAACAACATATGATTTCTAACCTTAGATAAGATAAGATAAGATAAGATACTGTATTTATCCCTGTGGGGAAATTTTTCTTTGTTACAGTGATGCATACAATTATACACATACATTAACAGACACAGACTCACACATATTACATGATACATGCACCACCCCAGTCACTCACGCTGTCACGCTCTCGTCTTCACCCTTAACTGCTCACACAACTTACACACTGCAGTTCATTGTGCACTTTAGAAACATTCTAATGGCCCTAACCTTCGGAAAAGAGGAGTCCCGGATTATTCGCACTGAGTTTTTGCGGAATGTGACAGCAGTCTTCCACTTCTAATGGATGTTTTATATTTGTTAAATTAAATAGAGGATGTTCATTTTCTTTTGTCGCTTTTTTT
>JAWQUT010000276.1:301340-326214 GCA_033807755.1 Ellobium chinense
GAGAGAGAGAGAGAGAGAGAGAGAGAGAGAGAGAGAGGGGGGGAGAGAGAGAGAGAAGTCTATTATCTCTTCATTACTTTTATGATATCAAGCTTAAAGTATTTACTAAACATTTCAATTTCATCACTGTTTATATCAAATGCTCTTCTCAACACGGCGGCGAGAGCATGATTTCAATTTCACTTCAATTTACTCTCATTTGTTTTGAACTCAGGTGTCCGAATAGTATGAGCAATCAACCATCAATATGTTAGATAAATACATAAGAAGATACAACATCATAACTGGGTGTACACTGAAGAGAAATAAGAGACCAACCTGATAGAGAAGTTTTATTCAGTTTGTATAATGATAACGTTGGCCAGTAATAGACAATGCAACATATTGAATAGTTATGCAATAACAAAAGGATAGAAATATTACATAAGAATATGCTCGTCAAGAACATCAAGACTTCGATGATTTTGCAACCACTAGCAAGATATAAAAGGATATGTTTACTTTGACTGGACAAGAGTTGGTTACCTTTTAACGTATTAGGGTGTCTGTCATATTTGTCATTTAGAACTCTATGTTTTCAGATTTAAATTGTTTACATTCAAACAGGGCATGGAACTCGTCTCCGGAGTCGAAATTAGGGTGACTGCAAGGGTGTTCATCGATACTTATGTTATTCCATCAATCGGTAACGATGGTTACATATTCGTATAAGGCGATTGGTGCGATATGGCAAAATATCAAGGTAGTTCTCAAAATAATGTGAAAATGCTTTTTATCATTTAAAATAAAGTATTATTGTCTGATGTTGAGACTTATGTGCCATTTTAGAAATACCGGTGTTGTAGTCTACGCCTCATTTGGTGTTGTCCAGTGTTCGCTTACAACCCAGTTCGTACAGTGTCCTAGTAATGAACATTGACAATTTAGACTCGTAATCGCCACCAGAAGCGATACTGCCCCAGCAATATGGGTTTGGTTAGTAAATAAAGAAAATGATGCGATGGTTTCGGATCCAAAACTATTTTAAAGGGGCAATAGTTCTTTTTTTCAGGATTTCTCTTGTTTTTTGTTTTTTTTCTAGAAGCCTTTGCCGGTTTATTAAGTCCAACATTTTTGTTTTCATTTGTATAGAATTCATTAAAAAAAACCACAGAGTCAGGCGTTTTCATTAAAATTCACGTTTCAGTTGGGCAGAAATTCAGGTTTGTGCTCATAGTGTATTTGTATTATTCAACTGAGTATTTCTTCTTGGAGTCTTGGGTTACGAGGTATTGTTGTTAATGGAAGTGATACAATCCTACAAGCTAGGTCTAGTATGTTGTGTTCCTGTTTGTAGCAGCCACCAACGTGTTGCTGAGATATTAATATTTTATCCACCACGGTTTCCCACTAGCCACGCCTTTCCTGCCTGATCTTCTTTCCACCCCAAGGTCTTGGAGTCGCTGGATGATGAATCAAGTGTCTATCTTTTCTTTTAAAGTCTGTCAGTAATTAATTATCTGCTTTGTCTGGTGTGCTCTTCTTTCCGGAGCAGCAGCCTTGGTTCTTCTTCTTCGTTGTCGCGCCATAGACTCTTTCGCCATGGTACCGATACCATTCACGTTATACCACGTAAAGAGAAATGAAAGGAATGGGTTTCTGAGCCCAGGACATATTTATTGCTGTTACAAAACACGTATACTTGTTGGGAGAAATTAATATCAAATCAGCACTCGGACCAGTAGTCTTAAAGATTATTTATAGCTACTGTACAGCATCTCGGCATTTTAGCATTTTTTGCATGTATCATTATTCCAGAAAGCCCCACCGTTTCCAAAACTTCCTGGGAGGTATCAATTGCATTTACCTTTGTGACGCATTTCTTTTTAGATGTTTGGTCGTGACAGACAGACAGACAGATAGACAGACAGACAGACAGATAGACAGACAGACAGACAGACAGACAGACAGACAGACAGACAGACAGACAGACAGACAGACAGACAGATGACAAGCTATAATATCATATGTGCACACATCCAAAATGACTAATCAGCTGAACCAGTGCTTATCGTCGACTGCGATGGAAGAACATCATCATCACAGGATGCACGCGCGCGCGTGTGTGTGTATATATGTATGTGTGTGTGAGTTTGTGTGTATGTATGTGTATATTCTGCTTGTGTGTGTGTGTTGTGTATGCGCGTGTGTTTGTGTGTAAGTATGTGTATATTCTGCTTGAATGTCTGTGTGTGTGTATGTGTGTGTGTGTATGGTGTATGCGCGTGTTTGTGTGCATGTATGTGTATATTCTGCTTGTGTGTGTGTGTGTGTGTGTGTGTGTGTGTGTGTGTGTGTGTGTGTGTGTGTTTGTGTGTTTATTCGCGTGTGTGTATGATGTGTCTGTATGTCTGTGTGTGTGTGCGCATGCTGCTTGTCTATCTGTGTGTGTGTGTGTATGACTGTGCGTGCTGCTTGTCTGTGTGTGTATTGATTGCGTGTATGTGGGGCTGTGAGTGTGGGTATGTTTGTGTGTGTGTGTCTGCTGTTAGTTTGTGTGTGTGTGCATGCTGTTTGCGTGTATGTGCACAAGAAACGAGAATGAGAGAGAGAGCGAGGGGATTAAAAAGAAAGATGAGTGAAGTGTATTAAACACATGACAGTGGTCTAGTCAGTGACCATAAAGTCCCATATCTCTCATCCTCGAAACCTGGCACTCTAGGGACTCTTCTTCATCCTGGGAAGTAAAAAACGGACATGAGGTAATAACACGGATTGTCCCCGATCTAAGTATTGTCAGGCCCCATTCCTGCCTCCTCCCTTGTCTGGAAATGCTCTACATTTTTTTTTTTGCGGCAAATCTGTCTAGAACTATATCTGTCTGTCTCGCTCCAATACGGAAGGCACAGCCATCGGGTACTAAAAATCTGAGCAGGCACCTGCTGTCCACAGTATACAGTGCTGATTACAGGGTGAGGCCTGCATTGTCAGTGGAGACCACGAAATAAACAAAGCCAAGAGATACTGCTGCAGTAATGTCATCCATTTAAAATCTGAAGTTCAGCACAGGCAAATTAAAAAAAAAACAAACAACTGTCTATGTACCATTGGTACCGTTAGCACGACCAAAGATTCCACCAATAATACAAGAGTTTTGTTCCCTTCTCTTTTATCCAACAACAGAGGAGAGCTGTAAGATGCGACATCACGTTAAAAATTACAATAGCAACACTTTTCAACTCCTTAGAACTAACTGCACAGTTAAGGAACGAACGAACACACAAAAACACACACACACACACACACACACACACACACACACACACACACACACACGCGCGCGCGCGCGCACGCACGCACGCACATACATACATACATACATACATACATACATACATACATACATACATACATATACAAACAATGCCTACCACAGTTTAATTAAGTGAAAAACATTCAGGATATTTCTTTGGTCTATATCCTCGCTTGTATTCACAGCTACTAGCACCATGATTTAAAGTCGGTGAGTATCATTAGATCCATTTTTACTACAATAAGTATGACTGTTATAGGAATAGGTGTGAGTGAGTGAATGAGTGAGTGAGTGGGTGAGTGAGCGAGTGAGTGAGTGAGTGAGTGAGTGAGTGAGTGAGTGAGTGAGTGAGTGAATTAGTCAGTCAGTTAGTCAGTCAGTCAGCCAGTCAGTCATTGTGAATGATTTAGGAGGAGAAAAGATGTTTCAAAAAGTGTTCTTCTTTCATTGATTGGTGCATAATTCTTATCTAGTCTACTTCATGACAGTCAAACTCCCGTTACTTCCAGTAAGCTGCTGTACTGAATATCGTGTGTGCACGTATAGTTTCAAAGATCAGACTGTAAAGTGCTCAGATCTATTTTGTATCGGTATGTAAAGCATACCTAAAAAACGTCAATCACCCAAATAATAATATGGCTGTTTGTACACAATAGGCTACATGTGCGCACGTGTGCGCCAATGAAAATGCATGCACACACACACACACACACACACACACACACACACACACACACACACACACATGCACACACACAAACACACACATGCACACACACAAACACACACATACATACATACATACGTACATACATACATACATACATACATACATACATACATACATACATACACATACACACACATATATACACACACTCACACAGAAAGAAAGACAGAGAGAGAGGGGGGGGGAGAAAAAATAGAAATGGTTACATGTATACTACATCATTTTTGTCCTCAACCTGAGCCATGACCAAAGGGAAGGAAAGAAAAACGAATATGAAAGTACTAACGGTAGGCAGTAGCCACGTGGGGATTAATGGGGTCGAAAGGTACGCCACAGTAAAAATGATATAATCCGTGGTAAGCAAAGAAAAAACAGTAAACTTCATACGAGCACACATAGTTAAGCATTTCGTAGTTACTAGACTAGTTGACTATATTTTTACCGACAAGTTTTTTTTCTCTCATTTTTTTTTCTGCGAAGGTTTGCATTGTAATACAAGCAACGTATGACATCAAAAGAATGTCAACATAATATCTTTGATAATTTCTGTATCTTTTTTTATTTTTAATGTAATACTCGTTACTGAAAACACGCATTAGTGCAGGCTTTGTTTTCTTGTCCACCAGTCTTTTTTTTTTTTTTTTCAATTTGGTCCTAGTTGTAAATATTTTTTTTTAAAATTAGCTTTAGAGCTATGATGTCTTGCTCGCACTTCGAGTTTTGCTATTCTTTCCGACCAGTAATTTGTCTTTGTACAAGTCTATATGCCAGCAGGAGACACAGGCAAACAATTTCAAACAATACCTGCATGATAATCGGATTAAATCACTTGTTTTCTCTCAGATATGAGAAACAATAGACTGCTTTTAGACACAATGTAGGGGGTCGAGATTGAGTTTGAAATTAAGTACACCAGACTTTACTTTTGAGGAAACAGTTATGATTTAATATATGACTAATTGAGCCCTAGTGATTTTTTTACAAGCCAAAAAAATGGTGATTAATTTTTTTAAAGAAATAGCCTTCATTTGGGTATGAAAACCTTCCTATATAAATTGCCCTAACACTTGATCTGATCAACATTAGGAAGCGTAAGCTAGAGTTAGTGGATCAAGTCATACTGGCTATAGGTTTAGTCAGGTTTTCATCTCCAGAAATTGTGAAGTTCGATTTCATCCGCAGTAACACTGCAGTCACTAGTATCTAAGCTTATCATTTTTAAGAAATTGTGTGACAAAGATAGTTTCGAATGGTGTAGAAGTAGGTTTCAGAAGAAGTGAAGGTTAAATTCTTTGCGTGGCACAAACTATACTTCATATTTATCACAGGTGCGTATGTCTTATTTCCTTTGGATACAGAAGAGTACGCTGTAAGGAAAGAAAGACAGGAAAAGACGACCCTTTTTTGGCATGGCATTACATTAACTTGTTCGGTAACAGGAGTGCGTAGCGTCGGCGCTATGTGGTGTTGATCTGTGCAAGTAGTTTTAACATAAAGAGTATCAGAATTAAGGAGACCAAGACATTATAATAAACCTAGAACAGATATGGTGGTCCTTGCCATGTATGGCAACGCCAATCCTGGGGGCCGGTTCTGGCCGCTGCTTACCCCAACAACAGCAGTGCTCGTTTGGACTCTTGTGTTAACCCCCCTCTGCATGGGGCACGGGAGATTACTTGACCCTCCATCAAGGGCGACAATGTGGAGGCTTGGCTTTGATTCACCTCCAGACTACGATGACCATCAAGGCTACTGTGGAGGAAAGACCGTAAGTTTGTTCTCAAAAAGATTCGTGTGTTATTGGTTTTCTTATATTCTTATACCCCTCTTCCCCCCCTCCCCTCCCCCGCCTCNCACAACTATTCAAGAATAACGATATAAGCGGGATTTCTAGAACAGAAGAGTTATTGTAAAGTTTTCATATCTAGTCATGATCACTGATTAGAAGGAAGGTTTTCTCCTGAATGCACCGGGTTTTGTTCTTCCATATCAAGATCTTGCTAAGCTCAGCTCCACTTCTCTCACATGAGTCCTCCAAGTAGAGTTCAAATTACAAACATCAATTTAAAACACAGAGCAGTATTTTCTGAGTAAAGCACCTGACTTCAGCAGTATAGAAGTAATCACTTTAAACGTGACACTCAACAAATGAAATGATACACAGTTTCAGTGCCATGAACGTATCTAATAGAAAAGATGAAAAGTATATTATTCAGAGTGCCTTTTTAATTGTTTTGGTATTATTCATGCTTTAGAGTGTAAATCTGAGACCCTCTAAGAAATCGAGGGTCTACCTGTGAAAGACATGTACTCTACCGCAAAGAAAGGTCATGCGCCAAAGTACGAGAATCACTCTAATAGATTTACTAAAATTCTGGTGGCCATTTTGCTGTACTAACACATGCTTCAGGACAGCTCTTGAAAATTAAAGAGACCATAAGGATTAGATATTGACTCGTCCGCCCAATCAAATCTGCATGGTACAGTTTTCAAAAATACTAAGAGCTTTTTCGGATTTGCCGGTGGACAAGAGAGTTCCAAACCATTAAAAAAACTTGAAAGCTTTTTAGTATGAGAGAATGACTATCGTTTAGGCGGAGTTGAAGAAATGCGCCATCTAAGTATGAGGACGACATTTTCATCATAATAATACAATATTCTTTCAGTCTGTCCAAAATAGTGTAGCATCTCTATGACAGTAACTAAGATATGTAACAAGTCACTAAAAGTAATTCAGTACAGTGCTTTGAAATGAAAACTGTAAGGAACGAAATCAAAAGCTAGCAGAGTAATCAACAGTTCTTTAGTTGGCGCTTTAAGCCCCAATCTCGACCATCCCTCTCATTTGTCCTCAAATTAATTTGCAGATTGACTTTCTTTTCGCATGAAGACAGAAATCTCAAGATTTACAAAATCTGTGATCATGCTTTTACCTACCGCAATGTCCTAGTCCTAAAAATGTATATCGATTCCGTGTATACAAAGTAATAATGCAACAA
Organism: Ellobium chinense; assembly: GCA_033807755.1. Classification (NCBI taxonomy): domain Eukaryota; kingdom Metazoa; phylum Mollusca; class Gastropoda; order Ellobiida; family Ellobiidae; genus Ellobium; species Ellobium chinense. The sequence continues at coordinate 308,362 of JAWQUT010000276.1, forward strand.
CCTTAGTATGAATGTCAATGTAAAGTAGCTTTAACTGGCTATTCTTCTTCTTAATTGGATATATGATTTTAGAAACCAGCTGACCAGTTTAGCGATCCTGTCTACGATCATAAGCATCACCCACTCCATCACGTTGCACAATCGTAAAAGAGATGAAGCGGTTATAGAACAGGAAAATTATAACTCGGCTGTGAAGTTTACAGCATTACTCTTCCCATTTTCCAATATGAATGATCTCATACACGATCAATATTTACTTATAAAACGTGGTTTCTCCAAATGGCATAATGCCAGTGAAAGGGCTTTGAATTATGGAGACCTAGAGATTTTAAAGATAACGATACAGTCATGATGGCACAATGATAAAATACTGAATGGTTGACCTATATTCCATTCCTCTCTACCCCCCCCCCCCCCCCCCCCCCCCNCGTCCACTTTTCCGTGATATCTTTTTAACGCTTCAGTGCATAGGTTTATAATTTCGCTCACGACATATCGTAACTAATGGAATAATATAAAATTAAATTATGTCCTTCATCGCAGAGTAGTACACTTACTAACAATAAAACTGAAACAACCCGGCAGGTTTGAAAATATATAGGAACATTAAGGTTTACAGCACACAGACTGTGTTGTCTGAAAATTCTCATAGCCGTTCAGAGAAATGGAAATAATTGACATAAAACCTTAGGCCACTTCTGAACTGCTGACAATTGATTTCTGTCAGTCTGTTCGATCCTTCTGCTGAGCGATTATATTAGGCATTAAACTGCTTCTCTGTGCTATCCAGTAAAATTTGTATACAATATTAATACTTTTATTTGTTAACGTAGTTTCTTCTGGAGCAGACATCCTTGTGACCGACTCATAATAGCGGAAAATTGGTAGGCACATTAATATTTAATTATCAGCAACAAAGCGTCACTCGTGCGTCAGTGAGTAAATAAGAGGGTAAATAAACCAAAATTTTGAACGAGAGTCGATGACGTTAATTTGTTTCGTAAATGGTTTAATTTTTTAGGTAAACGTAGCCTATCATGTTTTAACCGACCAGCATGGTCAAATTATTACGGAAATGAAGTAGATCCTCTGTTCTGTCAAAGGTTCCTACCCGTGAAGCTGTTTTCTGAAACTACCAATCGTTACCAAATTTTAAGTCACATTTAATATTTCTTATTTTTTTACATCCATCACGCCGTTTATTTTCCTAAGCTTGGCCCATTTGTTTAAAGCCAGCGTTTACAAGTATCATCAAGTGACAGAAACGGAGTAATCTGTATAAGCACTTCCGGCCGGCCTAATGCTATTAATTCTACTTAACAAGTCAGTGAGGTATATGGTCTATAGTAGCCATTAGATATCAAACTTGTGCAATGTTATCAAATAGTCTTTATGCATTCTACTGTGGAATAATATATGTCTCGGGGGAAAGGAGAACACTGGCACATAACAAGAAGGCGATCAGTCCAAAGATGCCTAGCTCTTGACGTCCCCCTCCCCCTTTGCAACCCTCCCAAAGTGTTTCATAATGACGGCAAATGGTGAGACAAAGTATTGTTAGCCGCCAGCAAAAAGATGTTCCTTTCACCTGATTTTTAACATCAACGTTTGTGTCACGGATAGCAGCATATCATCCAATCTGTCAGAAAATAGATTAAACGCAGGAGTCAACGAAAGTCTTCACTGTGAATCGATGACGTTGCTTCGTAAAGGGATTAATTCGTTTTAATAAATTATGGCACTTAACATGTTTTTACCCACCTACATAATCAAAGTATCAGTCTGGTCGGTGGGATATTTTGATATTGCCATTAGGCGTTATGATTGTGGAAATCTGTGGCCGTATGCATAATCCATACATTAATTAACGTATTGCGTTAACCACAGTGAACACAACTAATGTTTTGGGAGTTTCCCGTGGTTACCGCACTGCGTTAACTAACGTATGCATTATGCATACGGCCACTGGACTGGTAGTTACTCTAGGCGTTCAAAAGCGAGATGAAACATGTCCCAGGAAAGAGAAAATCTCAGAAAGCACGATGAGTACTATGATCGATGCTTGCATAAACGTGCTGGGCAGTGATTCAAACCCCGCGCATATTATGGTTTGAGATCACTTGGTACATTTGATAGCTGAGCTGTTTTTCTATAAAACGTTCATGTTTATACAGATTTGTTAAAGTAGATTGTAGTGCAAGGAGAAAGTCAAGCTATACATTGCACTTTTCACATTGACTGATAAAAAAAAAACAACAACTTTCTAAATTGCTCAAATATGTACAAATTTCATGACGTCTGTCGAAAAATCAAGACATTCAAAGAAAAAGCGGTTTATTTTGTTGTTGTTTTTTTCATGGTATGAACTTTAGTTCTCTTTTTGCATACACAGCAGCAGTTTTACACTCTAATACGCTGTCCCATTAAGCAATTTTCATAAATCTCTATGACAAAATGACTTTATTCAGCGTGATAGCAAATAAGAAACGTCTGTGATATGCATGCAATTTTTATTCTCTCCAAAATGAAGTCAACATTTCCTGCATGTCTGGCTTAGCATTCACAGTCGAACTGTCTAGAGTCATGCAAGATTCGTTCAAATATAAACAAAATTAATCAACCTCACATCCATCTGCATTGCTATTTTTGTCAACCAATAATCCTATTATACTTCTGATCTTTATAATAAGTATAGAATTCCTCAAAACACGTCGACAAGCATCTTCCATGCGCAGTCGAAGAGAGTCCACAAAATGTGGGTGTGATAATTATATACCCATATCTACAACTGAAATTTACAGCTGTACAATTTAGGATAAAAATATTTCCAGGGCATCCGTGGGCGCAAAACCCACAAAAGGAACGTGGTCGGAGCAGGAAAGGAGTCACTTGCAACTTACAAAAGCCATTCGAGCAACGATAACATTTTCAGGCTTTATAATGAGGCTTCGTGGCTATTAAGTTCACACTTAAACTAACTACTGTATTTTTACCTAGAACTTACTCCAAGTGATTGTTCGTATTATATGAGATTAAGTAAGTAGATTTAATACCACTTTCAAACATGCAGTTTTTACAAATCATCATTATCAGTCTTACTTGCAATGTATTCATAAGCAAAAACGAATACCCTATTATGACTGTGGTGCTCCATTTCTTAGTCAATGAAGTCAGATTGTATCTTGAAATTTTAGCCGGTCCAGAACGTCTTTAGTTTTATATCAAAGCAATGAAAACAAACAAGAGTCTTGAAAAAGATCTCAAGTATTTTAAACACAACATCATTTCAACTCACTTTTACCGACAACAGACCCGTTTTGTGAATTTCGAGACATTTATCTTAACCAAAGTCTTCGATAATGCCGCAGTATCATAACGATGTTATATTGCATATCTCAAAAGTCCTGTCAGAAAATGTGGCACTATCCTGTCAGCTCTTTTGACAATTGATCTTATAATCTTGGTGCTCTTCATAACAGTTCGTTCTTTCGTCTCTGACCTAAGAGCCCAATCCAGCATGACGAGGCAGCCAGTAGGCCGTGATATCGTGTATACTATTTGTAATTTTGTTTGTTTCTTTTTTTTCGCGTCCTTAGGCACTGTGGAACAGATTTAATGGTCGGTGTGGTGTATGTGGAGACCCATACTACCCTACTCCCCGAGCTCATGAAAGAGGCGGACGCTTTTACGACGGGACACCAACTAGAGTGTATAATACGGGGGACATCATTACAGTGACATTTGGAATCACTGCCAATCACAGGTAGTATTAAGATGTTAAGTAGCAATATCAACTACAATACCGATATTTCTTTCTTTACTGACTAGCCATGTATGGAAGATGCTTCTTTGAAGTTCGCTCTCCCGATGTTATTTAATTGTTTACTCAGTGTTTCTTACCTGATTTAAACCGACACTTTCACAATCAAGCAGCTGTGGTTACTCCCCTCCTGGGAGCCAAAAAGTGAAAACAAAATATTGGAGTATCCTGAGATGTGCATACCTTAATACGTGTTTTGAGTTCAAAGGCAGTAAATAGTAAATGGAACTTGTTTATGAAGGAACTATAAAGCTGTTCCCAGGATGAATAATTATACTCTGTTTGCGTGTTAAGCGAACTTTTCTACCATTGCCTTGACAGAGGCTGGGTGGAGTTTCGACTGTGTGAGTACGATCACCCTGAGGTTGGCGACCTGGAGGTGGACGAGGACGGCCATTTTGTGGAGGTTAGCCAGGACTGTCTGGACAAGCACTTACTTAGGTTGGAGGATGGTGGCACCAGGTGAGTTCAGATGTTAATGGTAATGGGGGTTAGTACTTTAACCACACAGATAAATTTGTGTGGGTTGATAAATCAAACAAACAAAAAAAAACAAAAAACGAGCTTGCAGATGGATACTCTAGGGCCCACTTATGACACTGACAATATTGCCGCATTCTATTGAATTGCCAAGGTCGGCTGATGTATACGTTGCTCTTAACGTTATAGAAAAGCACACTATGCATTATAAAATTAGATACAGACTTATCTGCTGTAACATTCCAACACAAAATAATACTGAATTCACAGATTAGTAAGCAGTGCAAAATGTGACTGTCAAATCCTTTGTTTACCTTGACTGTAATGGAGGAAAAGATGAGTGACGACACCTTTTATGGTTTATTTCTCGAGCAATCGACGAATCAGTGACTGACTGAGTGGATAGACTGATGGACCGACTGTGTTACTGACTAAAGATTTAATTTTTGATTAATTACTTGACCGACTCATTGTTGGTTTGATTTCCACAGGTATTATCTTCCCGAACCTTTTTCGGTGGGCGAGTATACTGTCAAAGTGCAGCTTCCACGAGGCGTGGCGTGCAAAAAATGCTTGTTTCAATGGAAATGGAATGTTGGTAAGACTGACTGATTGCTTTAGTTTGTGGCGGAGATGTCATTTTGGTGTCATGGTAACACTAACAAAATATCTGCCGCACTCGATCACACAGCTGAGAAGGAAGTAACAAAACATTAGATGCGAATGTGAGGCTGAGTAAAGACAGAACAAACAACGATGAAATAAGTATTTTGAAATCTCAGACAAAACGAGGAAGGGGAAGGGGAAAGGAGCAGAGGAGAGAACATCTAAATACAGTAAGCTGATAGACGTATAGGTGCAGCAAGAACTGCTAAACCGCAAATAATAAGCCCCATTATATTGTTATCAACTTTGTTATGCACCGCATTAAACAAGTTAATGTACCAAGTTGCTGGTGTCTTTTCCTTCTATGTCTGTTTTACTTCAAGCTAAATAGAGTTGTTACTTAGGCATTACCGTCTGTTTCTGCAGGTAACAGCTGGGGTACAGATCCTGACGGAACTTCCTGTATCGGCTGTGGAGAACAAGAACAGTTTTATGCATGCGCCGATGTTGTTATCAAATCAAAGGATGGATCTGAAGTGCCCGAATCCGAGAGACCTCCAATGAGACACCGACCCAACAAAGACCGCGGAGGCCGTCCTGGTAGGAGAAATAACAGAAGGCGGCCACGTCCTGACGGTGAAAATGACGAGGAAGGAGCGGTCACAACTACAGCACGGATCCCGTCCACAACCACGACGCAGCTTCATACAGAACAGCCAAACAATGAACCGTTCTGGTGGTTCATCCAACATGTTCCTCTGTTCCTTCACAACGCTGTCAAGGAGAAAGTCGACACAGAAAGCACAAATGATAAGGCAGATCCAACTTATACCGTCTCTGTCATTCCGCAGTCTACTAAATCAACTCCAGTTGCAATGACGCCCAACAATGACTCGTTCAGTTTCTGGAAATGGATCACAACAGTTTATTCCAAATCCAACACCGATCCTTGGATGCTTTCTGACAAGTACGGAAAAGAGAGCTTGGATACCCATCCTCCTGGCATGACAACAGATGACCGAAATTACCCAACGACGGAGGCGACATCAAAGCAAGAAATCTCTGCCCTGTTTGAACCAGGCCAGAGTGTACATATGACAGGACGAGAAGAAAGCAGATTCATCTCCTGGTGGGACAGGCTTGGCGCAAAATTTGGTCTGGGTGTGCTCCTTAACGGCCTTAAAACATCTAAGATTCCTAACAACAACATTGGACTTACTGATGTCCATCATTTTGTGGACGATGACGTTGTTCAGAGAAAGGCAAAACAACATCGGCCGAAACGTGACACGGATTCTTCAAGTGAAGGAGCGGGTATGTCTCAAACTGATGCTGATAACGGAAAAGCCATATCCGACAGACAGGAGCATGATACCGATTCGGCAGCTTTTGACAAGATTAAGGGGATAAATCAATCAGTGGACAAGCCATTCAATGCACTGACTAGAAGGAAAGATCAGCTTCAAGCCCCAAACGGCCTAAACATGAGTATAGCACGTGAAGGTATCGCTCTTCCATCTGGTGGTGTAGGAAATAGCTCAGGAGATATGGAAACCAAAGAAAATATCAATGAAAACTCATTTAACTTTACTGCACATGCACAAGATGCTGTTGAGAACAGCTTAGGGGCTACAAGTAACAATGAAACAGAAGCTGAGACCCCGATACATGTAACACTTCTTCCATACGATGCAGGTCAGAACGTATCCTCAAACATTTTAAATGACAAACCAAACAACGCCGATGAAACGAAGAAATCGCTTGGAGGAATTAGCATGATGAATATCAGTAACAAATCAGAAGTTAACAAAACTGAGGCTTTGCAGCAGTCAAAGGTTCCCATTTCAAAGACAATGGATAGAGTTTTTGCGACACCCGAGAAGCCTGCAACACCCGTCCAGGAGACAGCCAATCCAGAGCTCGTTTTGAGAGACTTACTTGCACTTCGGAGTGTATCAAACAGTATAAGATTTTCAGGAATTACCAAAGAGAGAGAGGCCAGCCGAGCAATTTCAAATGCACAAAATACCCAGGGTAATTCTCACCCTGAGATCAGGAACAATTCACTAGATGAGATTAGTCGACCAAAATTTTCCGGTCAGTATGATGAAATGAAGCAAACATCGGATTCAGAATTTGCATTTTCGAATCTTCGTAGACAAGCTCCTCATATGGACACACTGATGTTACCTGTCATAGCACATGAGCCACGCAATAGACAAGGACTTCAACCCCAAGGCTATCAAAATTTTGACAACAGTAATATTATTAACCAAGTTACTGAAGGTGAAAGAGAAGGTGTGATTGGTGGAAAAGATAAAATAAAGAATGATAGCTTGTCATCTCGGAACTCACACATTGTTTATACTTCAAGACAACCAAGTAGCAGAAGACAGACTCCAGCTGGATATATAAACCGTAGAAATGGAGGAGACGAGCACAGAAGTTCAGAAGGGTCCCAGTTAGGAAATGGTGAAAAACAAACACCAACCATGACACTGTCTGGGGTGCCTCAAACATCACAAGGGAAAGGAACATCCGGACTAAACAGAACGGCAAACCCAAGACAGAAAACGGTAGGAAATGCTGGCTTAAGTGATAACAAAGACATGCCATCGAAGGACAAAGTAGTGTTTACATCTGATGTCTTGGCCAGTTCTGGGTTAGACAACAACATTACTACTCTCCGTACAGTCACTTCGCAGCTGAAGATGCACATACCAACATTGCTGCGACTCTTTCCACAACACGAACTGACCGAAAGGCGTAATATTTTGCGAAACAGAATAGCGAGAATAAAAGAGGTTGTAAACTCACCAGCCAGAAAGGTATCAACTATTGCAATTTTTAATACAGATAAAGGCACCACTAATGGCAAGGACGAGCAAGCAAAATTTGCAAATCTAATCCATGCTCAAGTAAGTCACGATAACGACGCCCACAATGGTGGCCATGGAGGAAACAGTCATGGAAGTTGGGGTCATGGCGGAGAAGGTCATAGTGGAGGGGGCCATGCAAATGGGGGTCATGGATCCGGAGGTCATGGAGGCAGCCATGGAAACGGTGAAGGAAATCATGGTGCAGAACATGGAGGAGACGGTCATGGAGGAGGAGGTCACAGCGAAGGAGGTCACGGAGGACACGGAGGCGGAAGTCACAGTGGAGGTGACCATGGAGATCTAAGCCATGGAGACTGGAGTCATGGAGGTCATAGTGATGATAGTCACGGCGGAGGTGGCCACGGAGGCAGTCATGATGGTGGCCATGATAGCGCTGGTCATGGAGGCGATGAACATGGAGACTGGGGTCATGACGTGTACGATCATGGTGACTGGAGCCACGCTGAAGGTCATGGAGGTGGTGACTACGAAGAGGAATATTACGATTACGATGAGCACGGACACGGCGGGCATGGTGGGGATCATGAAGATTGGGAGTTCCATTCGGGTCACGGTGGCCACAGTGATTATGGTCATGAGGACTATGATCATGGTGAACATGACGACTATGAGCACGGAGGTCACGACGACTATGGCCATGGTGACTGGGGTCATGATGACTATGGTCATGGTGGACATGACGATTACGGCCACGGAGGTCACGACGACTACGGCCATGGTGACTGGGGTAATGATGACTATGGTCACGGCGGACATGATGATTATGGCCACGGGGGTCATGATGACTATGGTCACGGCGGACATGATGATTATGGCCACGGGGGTCATAATGACTATGGTCACGGCGGACATGATGATTATGGCCACGGGGGTCATGATGACTATGGTCACGGCGGACATGATGATTATGGCCACGGGGGTCATGATGATTATGGTCATGGCGGACATGATGATTACGGTCACGGAGGTCACGGTGACTATGATCATGGCGACTGGGGTCATGATGACTATGGTCATGGCGGACATGATGATGAAGGTCACGGAGGGCACGATGATTATGGCCACGGGGGTCATGATGACTATGGTCATGATGACTATGGTCATGGCGAACATGATGATTACGGTCACGGAGGTCATGGTGACTATGATCATGGCGGACATGATGATTACGGTCACGGAGGTCATGGTGACTATGATCATGGAGACTGGGGACATGGTGGACATGATGACTACGGTCACGGAGGTCACGACGACTATGATCATGGCGACTGGGGTCATGATGATTATGGTCATGGTGGACATGATGATGAAGGTCACGGAGGGCACGATGATTATGATTATGGCGACTGGGGCCATGGTGGACATGATGATTACGGCCATGGAGGTTACGACGACTATGGCCATGGTGGACATGATGATTATGGCCACGGAGGCCACGAGGACTACGGCCACGGTGGACATGATGATTACGGGCATGGGGATCACGATGACTATGGTCATGGTGGACATGATGATTACGGCCACGGTGGTCATGACGACTATGATCATGGCGATTGGGGTCATGATGACTATGGTCATGGTGGACATGATGATGACGATCACGGAGGTCACGATGACTATGAGCATGGTGGACATGATGACGACGGTCACGGAGGTCACGACGACTATGAACATGGCGATTGGGGTCATGATGACTATGGTCATGGTGGACATGATGATGACGATCACGGAGGTCACGATGACAATGAGCATGGTGGACATGATGACTACGGTCACGGAGGTCACGACGACTATGATCATGGCGATTGGGGACATGATGATTATGGCCATGGTGGACATGATGATGACGATCACGGAGGTCACGATGACTATGAGCATGGTGGACATGATGATTACGGTCATGGAGGCCACGACGACTATGATCATGGTGATTGGGGTCATGATGACTATGGCCATGGTGGACATGATGATTACGGTCATGGAGGTCACGATGACTATGATCATGATGACTATGATCATGATGACTATGGTCATGATGACTATGGTCATGGAGGACATGATGACTACGGTCATGGAGGTCACGATGACTATGGCCATGGAGGAGATGATGATTATGGTCACGGAGGTCACGATGACTATGATCATGGCGACTATGGTCATGGTGGACATGATGATTACGGTCATGGAGGTCATGATGATTATGATCATGGTGGGCATGACGATGATGGTCACGGTGATTATGGACATGGCGGATATGATGATTATGGGGGTCACGAGGAAGATTACCACGGAGACTGGGAGTATCATGATGGGCATGGTGAAGGTGGTCACGGAGATCATGGGGATCTGAAGATAACTTTGGGCCATTATAAGGAACAGAGTTCACATGGTGATGATTGGGGATCTGGTTCAGATCATACTGGCGGCAACAAGGATGGAGGTTACTTAGAAAAAGGAAAAGATGTTAGCTGTGGTGGTAAGAGCAAAAATTACATTGACGAATATGGTGGCAAATGGGATCTCAGTGACCATAAAGGTGAATATTATGAAGACATTAGCAAAGGTGGAGGTGGCGGTCATGGCAGTTTTGGTGGTGGAAGTCTAAAGAATGCTGACTACAGTTCTAAGCATAATGATTATGGTGGATACGGATACTACGAAGGACACGACGATTATGATGAGGCCGGATATCATGGCGGAGATAGTAAGAGCCAGGAATATGACTATCATGATGGCCATGGCTCCGGCTGTGATTATGGCAATCACGATGGTGATTGGAAACATGGTGGTCAAGGAGGACATTTTGCCGTTGATGGTGGTTCAGGGCACGGTGGTTATCACAGTGATGACTATACTTATGAAGACCATAATCACGGAGGAAACCATGGTGATGGAAACGGTGGGGCTGGTCACGATCATGGCGACCACTATGACCATTATGACTACTACAGTGACGGTTACGACTACAAATTCTATCATGGCAATGACGATCATCTAGATTCTGGAGCACACGGTGGAAATTGTGGTCACTCTGGTGGTGGTCACGGCAGCCATGAGAGCGACTGGGAATACGCTGGTCACGAGGATGACTGGGATCACAGCGATCACGGCAGTGAGTGGGACCATGGGGGGCACAATACTGATGGGCACGGAGGTGATTATGGCCACGGGGGTGATTATGGACACGGAGGTGATTATGGACACGGAGGTGATTATGGACATGGAGGTGATTATGGACACGGAGGTGATTATGGACACGGAGGTAATAATGGTCATGGAGGTGATTATGGATACGGAGGTGGTTATGGACACGGAGGTGATTATGGACACGGAGGTGATTATGGTCACGGAGGTGATTATGGACACGGAGGTGATTATGGACACGGAGGTGATTATGGACACGGAGGTAATAATGGTCATGGAGGTGATTATGGACATGGAGGTGATTATGGACACGGAAGTGATAATGGTCACGGAGGTGATTATGAACACGGAGGTGATTATGGACATGGAGGTGATTATGGTCATGGAGGCGATTATGGACACGGCGGTGATTATGGACATGGGAGTGATTATGGACACGGTGATGTGAAAGTTTATGGCAGCTTTAAAAACAAACACAGCATAAGTGACTGGGATAAGGGCGACTTTAACAAAGGGGGGAAACAGTTGACTAGAGGAGGAAATGCCTTCTCTCACGGCAAGAGTGGCTACAGCAAAAATGATCACGCTGATATGAAGCTAAGTGCGGAAGAGAAAGGCTGGAATGATGAAGATGGATACTATTACGAATATGATGCGCACGATGAATACGATGATTACAATGGGCATGAACCGCACGCATACGATCAACACAAATGCAACCATGACTATGATTCTTACAGTGGTGGAGCGAAGAGCACGCACTCTGGTGGTGGGCACAAAGCTTCTTCTCAAGGAGGGCACAACGGTGTCTGGGAACATGGGGGATCATCAGCCACAGCCGGTCATGGTGGGGTTTCTGATGAAAACCATTACGACTACTACTACTATTCTTCTGATAATAACTATGATTCTAAGGGAGGTTATGACTATTCCACTGGTCATTCTGGGATTAGCAGTTTGGCAGCTGGTAAAAAGTCTTCTGCTAAAGGATGGTATAGTGATGGCGGGAGCGGACAAATTGGCACTACGAGCAGCAAAGATTACAGTCTTACTGACAAAGATTATGAATTTTCAAACGGCGGTAAATATGGGTCCTTCAAAGGTGGAAAAGATTATGGATCATTGGCTGATGGTGCTGAAGATTATGGATTCTCAAACGGCGGTAAATATGGGTCCTCAAAAGGCGGAAAAGATTACGGATCTTGGGCTGATGATGCTGAAGATTATGGATTCTCAAAGGGCGGTAAATTTGGGGCCTTCAAAGGTGGAAAAGATTATGGATCTTTGGCTGATGGTGCTGAAGATTATGCATTCTCAAACGGCGGCAAATCTGGATCCTCCAAAGATGGAAAAGACTATGGTTCATGGGATGATGGTGCTGACGACTATGGCGGTAAATCTGGGTCCTCCAAAGATGGAAAAGACTATGGATCTTGGGCTGGCGGTGCTAAAGATTATGGATTCTCAAACGGCGGTAAATATGGGTCCTCAAAAGGCGGAAAAGATTATGGATCTTGGGCTGATGATGCTGAAGATTATGCATTCTCAAAGGGCGGTAAATCTGGACCCTTCAAAGGTGGAAAAGATTATGGATCTTGGGATGATGGTGCTGAAGATTATGCATTCTCAAATGGCGGCAAATTTGGATCCTCCAAAAATGGAAACGACTATGGATCATGGGGCAATGGTGCTGCCGACTATGGATTCTCAAAGGGCGGTAAATATGGGTCCTCCAAAGGTGGAAAAGATTATGATTCTTGGGCTGATGGTGCTGAAGATTATGCATTCTCAAATGGAGGTAAATCTGGGTCCGCCAAAGATGGAAAGGACTATGGATCTTGGGCTGGCGATGCTAAAGATTATGGAGTTTCGAACAGCGGTAAATTTGGACCCTTCAAAGGTGGAAAAGATTATGGATCTTGGGGTGATGGTGCTGAAGATTATGCATCCTCAAACGGAGGTAAATCTGGGTCCTCCAAAGATGTAAAAGACTATGGATATTGGGCTGGCGGTGTTAAAGATTATGGAGTCTCAAACAAGGGAAAGAATGTCGCTGGTCAAGGCGTTTCCGGAGGTAGTAAAGAGGCGGTATATGGAGGCAAAAATTATGATTACTACTCCTATGATTATTACTCTTATGGGGGACATGAAAGCGGTGGGAATGGAAATGAAGCATGGCCAGGACCTTTCGCAGGTGAAACCAACGTCAAAATAAAGAAATGCGAAGGGGTAGGAGAGTGGAAAAAATTAAAAGGGATCGAGCGATGGTGTTTCAAGAATTGCAAGCGGAACTATTGTCCAAAATCCCATTGTAAATGCTATTAGATCAGTATTCTAGTGTTCCCTGGCAAACATTAGATGTAAATGCTATTAGACTAGTTTTATATTTCCTCCCAAGAGAGAAACGGTCCACACCAGACTGGAATTTAACATCCTATCTCCTTTTATAAATTTACACGAGACACTTTTTTTGTTGTTGTTGTTTTTTGTTAAAAGAAACTAACAAGCACCTTGCAGTTTGCAGTCGCTTTATATAAGCGAGGGAGAAGGATGCTATCTATCCAAGCAACTAGATTTACCAAATATACTCTTTCATTTACCACATGCATACCGTCAGGTCTATGAAGCTTTACAGAATATTTTCCAACTGTAAATCATCATTTATACTGAATGTGAATTTCAGTCATCAAATAATATGGACTTGTATCTTGTTGATGAGCTGATGACACACACTAAATGGTTACTGAGAGGGACTGAGCAAGTTGCGCTTCTGACTATAGAATTGAATGATATGTTGCCGGCAAGTACCTGTTTATTTTCGTTGATCAGGAAAACCTCTAAAATTGCTTCTCAGATATAATCATACCCTCTCCTTTCCTTGTAAACAAAACAAAATAAACACTCTTTGCGAGGCACTGTTTTTATCCAGATAGGCAAGTTTTTCATGAAATCAAACTTTCTGACTTGCTAAACGCACATTAGATGGCTAAAATGAATAAAATATGTTTGTTCAGCATCTTCTGACGCCGTACGTTTGCATTCTCAGCCCCCCCCCCTCCAAAAAAAATGTTCTTCCAAAGCTGCTTTCAAACATATGTGGCACATATGTATTAGATGTGTTACTGAATGTTTTAAGCTGACATGTATGACACACTGTGAATGTTGATAATATGAAATGCTGTGTACATATATCCATGTAAATGTTGTTTCTTACCCACCTCTGGTGGCCAAGTACTCGCTCACATTGTAATGTCTTCCAGATCTCACATTGTAATGTCTTCCAGATCTCTGATGGAATGTTTCATTATGGCAACATCTGAGTATGTTTCTGAGTGAGTCCAGTAATTATGTATGATATGGATCAGGCGGGTACAAGTCGACTGCATTTATGATTATTATGTAAATATTAAAAGTTTCCTTGTACATTCTAATAGATTTCTAAAGAGCATTCACTGTATATTGAAGTTACATTTTCCCGTTGCACTGTTACCCTAACATCATCGACGGATTGCGGAGAGAGACAGCTTTGGTCAGGTGACATCGTGTATGTTGAACTAGATATTGTGAAGCCAGGTCAAACTTCATCACGGAATATTCTATATAGGTAAATACGTTCATTTCATCCAAATAAGACATTCATGACGCACATGAGGTCATGTGATCTTTTAATTTCATAATAATTTCGCGGTATTTCATTTTGGCATGTATGTTAGGCGTACACCCACTAGACGGGTGACGGGAAAACCTTTTCATCGAAATATAAAAAAATTCGTTGGTACAACGAACAATGTATGTAACCACAAGGACATTAAGAGCAATACACGTTGTTAGTTCTCAGTATGTTTTTCACCGCGGCAAACTATTTAAACTTATTTTGAATTCCTCGGGAGAAGATTTGGTACACTTACAATGTTGCGGTACAAGTTGATATCAACAGCACAAACCGCGAACACGCTGAGAATTTCAATGTAATTGTTCTTAGTGTCGCCAGTTTTTGTCACATAGTATGATTTTGTTCTTGTGACCAGCTGATTCAGATCTTGTACATGTTTTGTGTTGCTTTAAGACATACTAATTAAGATTTTTGTGCATGAAAGGTGTGTGTCCCACTGCGTAGACTATTAATATTTTGATGTATTTAACCATGTACGGCTTTTAAGCTTATCTAATGTGAATATCGCACAATGACTGTGAAAGTACAGATTATCTCTATCTTTAGAAAATTGTAAATAAATGTAAAATGTTGCTTCATTATTAAATAATTGTTACGCTTGACCTTGTTGTTTTTGAGCAGAATTCTCTGTGTCTCTGCAGTTTTCGTGTCTACCAGCTTTCTCTGCTGGCTTTGTTTGTGACCTCTTGTCTCTCACATTAGAAGATAGTGGTTGTGTGCATTACCGTGCAGTTTCCTCCATTTCTCATACAGTGAGAAGTCTGAGCCTCACTATCGCAATAACAAAGACTAAAGTGCGTTCACAAAAAGATGAAGTAGGTGTTTCAAAAATATCTCTTTTCTTAGTGAATGGATGGTTTCCAAAATTTGCATAGGCTTCTAAACCAATTTCTCTTAACAGAAAATATTTTTTTCACATCGTCTCTGTGTCTGTAATATGCGTTTCCTTCACAAACATTATGAAATGAACGATAACATGCACTGTAGTACAGTATGAAACTTGAAATATGTTAATATTTAAGAAAACGTATAGGTAGAAACTGCTTAAACGCAACAATCACAATTATTTTTGTTATAGAATCGCTTTAGAAGCATTCACTTAAAGACAACAAAGACATGCAAAGTAACGAGCACAACAACAATTGGGTAAAAACTGAAAAGACTTTGTCTAGAAGTTGTCTGAACGTCAAAACCATTTTGTCATTCGAACGTAGGGGCATATAAAAAGTGTTCACAATAGCGTCAACGGTGTGATCCACTGCCACTGAAAAGTACTAGGCTGCACAAAATGAACGTATCTAATGCTACATACACAATACTAAGGGTGCGTTTTTTGGTCGCTGCGCACAAGTCACTGTGAGGAAGTGTGCGCACCTACTAGATATTACTTTGCCAAAGATGTGATGGCTGTTGCAAAGACAGGACGTGAGAACTGAGCAAAATCGGGGCAGCCATCTAATTTCTTTAACATTTGTTAGTGGAACTTTTTATCAACGGCCGTGTGTCAGAGAAGGATGTGACAAGAATCAAAGATGGTATGTGTACTAAAGAAAGAGGCAAAGACATAAGTATAGCAAGCACCACCAGCATGTTCACCAAAACCTTCAGATTCTAACATGCTTCTTTCCGATTGATAACGGTGGCAGTGGGAGAAAACCTTGATTCTACCAAATTCTTTTTTTAAATTGGCAGTGTCTTTGGCAAGGGTGCAGTGTTTTTATCCAAGTTGATGAGAAGTTGTTAAACAAACATCTTGAGCGAGAATCGTTAATTAGTAAATTCTCTGAGTTTTTATATATCTTAGGTTATTGAACTTTCTCCCACGTTGTTGGTTTTTACCTTTGTCGAGAATGATGATGCTAATAACCAGCGTGCAAGAAAATGATCATTTAGTATTTTCCCTTTACGTCATGTTACTGTAAAACTATAATATGTTTGACCAAACGGTAAATGAGGCTTTTGTTAAACTAGAGATTATTAAAAAAAACTTTCACTACGAACGCAGAAAGACGGGGCAAAAAAATTTCTTGTTAAGACAAACCGGTTTAGTAAGCATAAGCACACCCATGCAAAATTCCAAAACAACCCGCTCATTAGGACAAAGGATATTAAAGAAAGACCTGAACGCACTACAGTCTAATTTGGTACGGCATTCTGTAGTAACACAGTCTATTGACATTGATCTTTGTACTCTTCGAATTACTATTTAATTCTTTGCTAAGAATTTTAATTAGTAATAACGTTTACTGATTTTGGCTAATGAAAGATAATTTGTGAAAGTAGGTATAAGTAGATACTATGCCTAATAATTTTAATAAATAATCAGAGAATAAAACCTTTCTACTACAGGTGGCGAGTGAATCCGGTATACGAGAATGATTATGAATATTTGAACATCATTTTGATATTATTTATCAAACTTGTTAAAAACACAAAGACATAATATAAGGTATGATAAAATGCTGGTACAGAAATGAAATCAATCCCCCATGTGGACAACAGTGAAGACCCCGCCAACAAAAGGTATGTAATTGTTTTCTCCTCCATCCCCTCCCCCCCCCCCCTTCCCCTCCCTTTCCAATCTCCACTTAACCTACCCTGAAAATAAAACCAGTAGCAAAAATCGATCTTATGTGACTCACTACTAAGCCATAGTAATTGTGAATGACAAGAATGGGCAGGGGCAGTAAAATCACATTTTCTTCGTTTCCTTGCCTGAGCAACTTCTCACTGCAGAAAGTCTGTTTCCATTGTCTTCGCTATAATACTTTTCTCTAGTCCTCCCTCTCTGCTAATTTGCCTCTACAGCGAGGCAGTATCCTGTATCATGTTTTGGATTTGCCTACACGTGGCAATAACGCGAGGGCTAACAATCTCCAACATCACGCTGTAAAAAATCCACACACCCGTTGTATCACTCTAGTCCTGACTCCCTTATTCTCTCACCAACTTTACCTCACGACCTCGAATTTGGTGGTGACTCTTTTTGACCTGCCTGCCTTACCCGAGGTTTTCAACTTTATCAATGCAACGACAAATACTACACACACGGAAACAAGAAAAATAAAATTAAATGTCTAAAATTTTGCTTTCTCTCTCTCTCTCGCTCTCTCTCTCTCTCTTTCTCTCACACACACACACACACACATACACACACACGCACGCACGCACGCACGCAACGCACACACACACACACGCGCGCACACACACACACACACACACACACACAC
>JAWQUT010000276.1:327501-362750 GCA_033807755.1 Ellobium chinense
CCCCCAGCTCTAAAGCCAGGTACTCATTTACACCTGAGTCGAGTGAGGAAATGGAAGTGAAGTGTCTTTCCCAAGGACACTACAACGTAAACCGCCCAGCTCGCGAGTCAAACACATAAACCTTAGACTTGAAAGTCTTCAATTTCTGAGTACGACTCACAAACCGCACGGCCACGCTGCCTCCCAAGAAAGAAAGTGATGTGGTGGGAATCGAACCCGCGACCTCTGCGTCGGCATCCATCGCCTTGCCGTCAGTTTGGAATCAGGTAGACGTCTATACACGACCACGCCGCCACTCAAAAAAAGTGACTTAGTGGCCGGGGTCTTTCCCGAAGTCGAACAGAAGACTAGCACGAGACTCACACACACCACAGTCTTCCCCGCCCCCTCTTCAACCAACGTCGTTAAATAAAGCTTAGACAAACACATGGACATACATACAACATTAAACATAGTGAACAAGACAGGGTCGTTTCATATAGTATGTAGGTGTAGTACAAGGTGGAAACGGAGCACTTAGTAACAGAAGTGGGGAGTGAGCAGACGCAAACAGATGCTCACACAAGGTAGGATAAAGGGGAAAATGCTCAAGAAAAGAAACGCAGAGAGAAAATGGAAGAAGGAAAGAAAGTGATGTGGTGGGAATGGAAAGAAAGTGATGTGGTGGGAATCGAACCCGCGACCTCTGCGTCGGCACCCATCGCCTTGCCGTCAGGTTGACGTCTATACAAGACCACAACAGGATAATCATAGTCGAACATGATTGTCACTTATAGTTACGCATGCGGTATTAGTCGAAATGGCTATAATACCTGTTCGTAGAGTCACATTTGATATTCATAGTATGATACTGTAACACAGAATATAGACTTTAAAAATCAGTAGGTATCATCACAATTCCTGAAAAGCTACAACAAAAGTTTGAGTAGTTAGAAACAGGTTGGCTGAAAAGGCACAAAAAAGTACAGATTAGTTACAGGGCCACGATCGCACAAAAATACATAATATATATTATCACTTACCAAGGTGTAATGGCTCCTAAACTTGCCACGAAGGCCAAGGTCGACCAATGGCATTTTCGGCTGGTAATCAGTGATTATTTGATTACAATTTACATGGACCCTTCGCTCCTAGTTGGTTGGTTGGTTGGTTGGTTGGTTGGTTGCTTGGTTGGTTGGTTGCTTGGTTGTTTGGTTGGCAGCATTTTTGGTCCTCTGGAGCTGGCTGCCCTATTCGGAGACTTCCAAACGATTGACTTAATAGATTTATCTAGCTGGAAATATTGGGAAATCTTTCTTAAATGCAAGTGACTAGTATAATTTTTTGAATCCAACTTTGTTTTTGCGGGAGTATGTTATGAATATATAAGCGGGGTGTGACGGGAGTGTATGTGTATGGGACAAGAAAGACACAAATTCTCCTTTTCTATTAGGGCCTGCGCCGATGCCTATCGGAGATGAATATCCCAATGACACAGACTAGGCCTACTTTCCCTGACTTATTAATGACTGAATGTTGCCATAGTCGGCTGTTGGTCCAAGCCACTCCAACTATAAACCGAGAAAAACATATTTGCAGACTGTATCAGAACATGTCTTTTAAATACCTGGGAAACGATAAGATAAGATAAGATAAGATAAGATGAGATGAGATGAGATAAGATAAGATGATAAGATAAGATAAGATAAGATAAACTTTATTAATCCTTCCGGAAATTTGTCTTGAACAAGTGCACAAAGACAATATTATTATATTAACAAACAATACATCAATAGTAACGAACAAGAACAATGAACAAGGCCAAAGCTTCATGGTGACTCAAGAGCTTAAATAAGTAAATCAGCTTTAATATCAGGAGCCATGGAGATTATTTGAACAGTTCAAGTTCCATTTATGTGGACGGCTTGTCCCCATCGCAGGTATCATGTGCTTGATGTGTTTTTACCCTACATTTTGTCATTCTGACAAGTTGGTGGCCTGTGCTGGCAATAAATGTCAATCACTTGCATCAGGGTCATCACAGCTCCTTGCTCTCTTTGTTACGTTCTGTGTGAGTTTTAAAGTTACCCTGCAATAAGACATGTACATGGCCGTTACAATGGGATGGTACTCGTAACACACATATGGAAATGGTAGTAATTTCAAGAGCAAAATGGGGTATCTAGAATCTGACCCCATAACCTCTTTCATTACGTGGCTTTAAGTGCAGTTGCCAATAGAAAAATAGACCGTGTATTTGATAATTGTAGACGGTTCTGTCTTCAGTCAATTTGAAGTGAACTCTACAAACTCTACAAGCTTACTGGCTAATACAATGATGCAGTGGTCTTTGCTTTTTATTAATGGAAACGTATCCTTATTGTCTTTTTTGAAATGTGGTCTTTCGTCCTTTTTGCCTGACAAAAATCTCAAAATCTCAGAGACCAGTATAATTACAGTCATAGATAACTGGCCATTTCGAACAAAGCTTTTCCAGTCAGAGTTTAGATGAAATTAAAAGGATATTTAAAAGGCCATACACTTAAATTTTAACTTTTCAGATTATCGTATCTTTAAAGGTTGTGGATATATGTGGCGCTTTCATGTTCAGAATATAAATTTGCCAGCTGTGTCTAGTAGACCTAATACTAGTGATCTAAAGTTTTGAAAGCCTCCGAAGAGCTTTACCTATAACAATCATTAGAATTTCCTAAGACCTTATACAAATCTAGTGTGGTCGCTGTTACCATGTCAACCAGTGAGGTAGCTTAAGGATATCAATATCTATTCATACAATCATATTCCGTTAAAATGACAAAGTTTCAGCTCATGGTCTCTAAAGAAACCAGAAGTTGAAAATTTACAGCTTTTATTAGCAATGCATAGTTCATCCTATATTATTGCAACTGTTGTTGTTGTTGTTGTTGTTGTTGTTGCTGCTGTTATTGTTGTTGTTGCTGTAATGTTGTTGTTGTTGTTGTTGTTGTTGTTGTTGTTGTTGTTTATGATGATAATGATGATAGTGATGAACTATTCTATTGATAAAGGCCTTAGAGCCAAAACGTTTAGATGTAATTTTCGGTCTTATTTCTTAACTAGATTTTTAATAAATTCCTTGAATTAAAGTTGAGCTTTTAATTTTTCTCAGTTTTAAATGATGATGATGATGATGATGATAATGATAAAGAGGAGGAGGTGGAGGAGGAAGAGGAGAAGGAGGATGTTATTTTGATGTTTTGAATATTTTGATGCGTCTTCACCTGCTAGGTGTATTTAGTTTGAATGTGTTATTGTGTACTCAGTTACTTATACTACGTATAGCGTACTTCCAGGTGAAGGGAAGTCCCGAAAAATCATAACAAATTTAATGACGAGTTAACAGTAATATTTGCTGCTACTCTCACTGATGATGATGATAATGATGATAATAATGATGATGTTTATCATATAATGATGATAATGATGATGCTCAAAATGACTACGATTTGAAGACATAAAATTAGTCTACGAGCAAGGGAGTGCAATATAAGTTTGATGTCAACAACACTACCCATAATAACATAATAAATCGGTCTCTGTCCACAAGATCGCGCCAGAAAGTCTTACAAAACAGAAGGATACGAATTAACATGATAAAGTGATATGGATTATCCGAATAGACAGTCACCGGGTGCAGAACTATTTTAGTATATCAAGTTAACCTGTGATGTTAAAAACATGTAGTTATTTAATAAAAATCTATCTTTATGAAATGTTTAAACAAAATTATATGTTGCTTTCTTTGTATAAGTTGCATGAGAAAGAAAAAAAACTCCTTCCTTTTTTTTAAATGTTTTTTTTTTTTTGCTTCATAGACTGATTCAAACCCCGAAATGATCATCACTCAGTGGTTGACTAATCCGAGACCGGACATGTCCCTGACTTTGAACAATACAGAATGTTCACCAAATAGAACAACAGGTTGGATACGTACCCACAATTGCATTATCAGTCTCTAACTTTGCATAGATGCTTATGCTGGCTGAAAAATACAAAACATTGATATCAATAAATTACACACTGCTTTTACAGTGAGATCATAACTCATCATAATGGTATCTCCTCCTTCATCAGAATCTCCTCCGCTTATCTTCCATCACAACTGTCACCATCATATTCCCATCACTACGGCCGCCTTCTTCACTGAACCCAGATCATTTTCCCATCATCTCTGCCACCTCAACCACCAGAACACACCATTTTTGCCGCCTACATCACCAGAGCACCATCATTTCTGCCACCTACATCACCAGAGCACCATCATTTCTGCCGCCTACATCACCAGTGCACTACCACTTTTGCCGCCTACATCACCGGTGCACCATCATTTCTGCCGCCTACATCACCAGTGCACTACCACTTCTGCCACCTACATCACCGGTGCACCATCATTTCTGCCGCCTACATCACCAGTGCACCATCATTTCTGCCGCCTACATCACCAGAGCACCATCATTTCTGCCGCCTACATCACCAGAGATCATAATTTCCCTCCATTATAACATCACAATGTGCCGACCATTTCCGCAGCACTCAACTGTGACCGTCGTTTCCCAGCCACCAGCTTCACCACTACCAACACAACCTTCTCCTTCACAGTCTCTTCAATTGCTATCACCGTAGCAGACATTGATCGTGCTGTGGAGTGACGTTTTCTGGGATAAACCAGGTTGGGTTATGGTAACCCTAACACTCTACTCAGCAAAGTATGTAGTTCACCCCACCTCATTCCTTTTTATATTCAATTTACTTTTTGTTTTTGTTCAAGTGCAAGTGTTTATGTCTCAACTCCTTCTTGCATATTTCAGGTCTCATAGCTTTCTGTACCAGAACCTTCCGTGTCACAATAGCTAGACAAACAAAAAAAAACAACAAACAAACAAGCAAACAAATAAACAAGCAAGCAAACAAACAAACAAACAAACAAAAATGTTTCAAGTCTTATATCATGAAGTGAGCAGTGCTACTGATGGAAGGAATCAAATTCGGAAATCCAAATGGTCACATGACTGGAAAAGTGCCCACATTACTAAATATGAAAACTGGACATTACTAAATACGGAAACTTGACATTACAAAATATGGGAACTTGACATTGCCAAATACGGAAACTTGACATTACTAAATACGGAAACCTGACATATAAAATACGGGAACTTGACATTACAAACTACGGGAACTTGACATTTATACCATTTTCGAGCACCAAGATAAAAGCAGAAACACTGAAATCTTGTGAACACTAACTTAAATTGAAGCAGAGAACTTACCCACAGAGCTGCTGTTTTTGCTGTCTGTTGAGTCGTACTTATGGGGGTCTAGCATACACTCTCGGTGACAGGAATGAAGAGCGGTTATACTGAACGGGAGGAAAATCAGAGAGATTATTGGTATGCAAACACCAGAATTGTGTTTCCATTCTCGACATGGTCATAGAATATTGGCAACTGGTAACAACACCCTCGCTCTCGGGTATCATTACAAGATGTCAATGATCTATTATTTTTTTAGCACTGTGGCATATCCCTAATGATAGATAGTCAACGCACTGCGGAGCCACGGGAAATTCCAAAACATTAGTAGTGTTCACTGTAATTAGTATGGATTACGCATATGGCCACAGATTATGTTACATAATGAGAGAGAGAGAGAGAGAGAGAGAGAGAGAGAGAGAGATGCATGGGAGATGTAAGGAAGATAACCAAAATATTTATATTCCTTGAAGTGCAGTCAAATGCAAATACAAATAGAACCTCCATATTAAGTAGCTATGAACTCATATGTACAGCATGGGAAAATTATACTTATTACTGAGGAATACCTAAAATCAAAGTTTCCCTAAATAATGAAAAGATACAATGATACACTCTTACAACAGCAAAATGTACATATTACGTAAAGAGTACTTAACATGAAGTACTCTCCACTGTATTCTACGTAGGTGTCAGAATGTTTATGCACGGCATCTGTTTCATGAATGGAAGTAGACTGAGCGTGATAGGATGTGATATTTATATCTGCTACTGTTATAGTGCGTATCCATGTGTCTCTATTTTCACATCTGTAATGTCGAATCGATTTAATTATTTCTGTTTGCTGTGGTGAATAAGAGGAATTTCTTTGCAGCAGTACCCATAAAGATCTCGTGATTGGCTGTGGCTTGTCTTCGCGTCAGAATGAGGAAGAAAAAGCAAATGAAAAGTTTCTTTTTTATGATATATAATTATGATCACGATATAATATTATAAAAGCAGTATTTAAAAAAATATATTAGGTGGATATTTCAACAGACATGTTATATTTAATTACTCCTTACATCACCAAATTCGCCCAGGTTATTCACTAAGACACAGCAATTAACTTTACTAGTGATAGCACCCCTCCGACGAAGGCCATCTGGGCCTTTGTGTCTGCTTGCGAAGGGACGAAATCCGGGAAATTACGAAATAAATAATAATCGGATATAGTCTTCCTTGAACATTATTTGTTTAGGTCTTTGACACCTATTGTTTTTTCTTCTTTTGGCCCTATTAACATTTTGTGTTATTCTGCATATACCACTGTGATTTGGGGAAATTTTTTCCATGGAGGTTAAAGTACTTCTTTTGCCCGATGTTTTAACAGGAGGAAAAAGGGGGGTCAATGCCCAAAATTTTTCACAAATGTCTTTCGAAAAAGGTCACCTCGAATTCTGATTTGGTCTCCAATTTTACATTTGGCTGGTTTTGACCGCGTGCGAATAAATAGCCCCACACACTTGATTTTTTTAATTTTTTTTGTATGTAGAAGGCTCAAACAGTACCAAAAACTTTAAACTTGGATGCTTTATTTAGATTACAGATCATTTTACATTATTCTACACCCTGACGCTGGCTGGCCGGGCCCCAAAATAGGGGGTTTTATAAACTAGCGGATAATTGGGTTGTACAGAATGCGTGATTTGCCCCTTTAATAGATGCCAAAAACCTAAATTGACCTTATGTAATGTTGATGAAATCTGATGAGATTTTTTTTCTTCTTCTTGTTCTTCTTATTGTTGTTATTCTTCTTCTTACAGATACAAGCCTTCTACTGTCTGAGGAAAAAATTGGGACATGACGAAAACACAAAATAAAAGAAACAATTCCTGATAGCGACAAACCAAAAAGTACTATCAATGTCATATTAAGATAAAGGAATGTACCTAGGAACAGCGTCATCAACCTAAGATACCCCTACAATGGAATGAGGATGAGGATGGTTCACATGCTTGCGATTTTCATTCGTACTTCAATCTCATCCGTAACTAATCTAATGAATCATTTTGCATTTTTGGCATGCCATTTTCCCAGACTGATACAGCTGCTCTTATCAGTTTTGGTTCTTGTACATTAATATACAGGTTGATATTTAGGTTTTAAAACATGTCCAGATTAGCACCTGTATATCCTTGTCATACCGCGAACCCACAGCGTTCCGACATTCAAATTGGAGGAGTTTGGCGAAACCCTCACCGCTCAGTGAACATTGCATTGATTTTTTTTTCCATGCTCCCATCGTTCTTAGTATGTAATATTCTGCATGCGATTTTGGATTTATCTTCATATAACTGTCTTCGTGGTCATAACAATGTGCACATTCAAATTAGATTGAAACTGCTAAATTTGTTGCTTTCGGCCATAATTATTAGATCCATGTTAGAAAAACAAAACTGTACTGGATAAGAAATTTTACTCGAAAGGAAAATAGGAAATTACGCAGCCCTTAGTCTATTAGATCTATGGTACAAAAGTGTGGAGATATGAACAGTAATAAAATTAAATGCATTTTGCAAGTTGTAAGCATTCAAATCCTACGCTCTATTCCCGACTGCCCAAGAAAGTACAGTAATATCATGGGCTTCTTGCAATGTTGTCAGGCAAGATGGCAACACAGTTCAGAGATAATTAATGAAATGTGGGGTTGCAGGTAACACGTAATATCCATTACATTGTAGTATCCACTACAATAAGTGTTGTTGTTTTTTTATTTTTTGGGGGGTTGCTGGTGTAGTGGTGATAATATTGCCGCTGTGATTCTCACAGCTGTTGCTGACTTTTAGGCCTTTGACACCTATTGTTTTTTCTTCTTTTGGCCCTATTAACATTTTGCGTTATTCTAAATATACCACTGTGATTTGGGGAAATTTCTTCCATGGAGGTTAAAGTACTTCTTTTGCCCGATCTTTTAACGGGAAGAAAAAGGGGGGTCAACGCCCAAAATTTTTCACAAATGTCTTTTGAAAAAGATCACCTCAGATTCTGATTTGGTCTCCAATTTTTCATTTGGCTGGTTTTGACCGCGTGCGAGTACATAGATCTACACATTTTATTTTTTTATCTAGAAGGCTCAAATTGTACCTGAAACTTTAAAATTGGATGCTGTACTTAGATCACAAGTCATTTTACATAATTCTACACCCTAACACTGTCTGGCAGGGCCCCAAAAAAGGGGGATTTTATATATTAACGGATTAATTGGGTTGTACACTATGAGTGATGTGTCCTTCTAATAGGTGTCACAAACCTTATACTGAGGTGATAAAAACTGTGGCAGTATAGATGCAGAAGTATTGTGTAATAGATTTGAATATGTGTGTGAACCACATCGGTATATCTTATATCGGCATCCTTCCTATTTCTAACCTACCTGTCTAAATTTCCTGTACAGGCTTGAAGGCACAATGAGAAGGGTGATATCACCGATGAGGATAGGAGGGTTGAATTCGATCCTGTCCCTAAAGTATCTAGTATCATAAACAAAGAGGGACAGTTGTTAAGAATAGAGATGAAAAAAAAAAAACAACGTCAAATAATTGGGCATAATGCAGACTTACTTGAAAAGATGCGATGAATAAGACTTAGAGACTTATGAGCAAGTAAAGTGTCTCACGGTCGTCACTTTGTTTTGTCAGTGAATATTATATCAGATTTGTCCCTACCCAAGGAAAAATGATTTCCGTTTTAGACTTATCATTCCGTGTTAAACACAGAATAAAACATCTACAAAATAGCACTAGATGCTATTTCCAGGATGTCCTGAAACGCCATAATTGAGTGGAGAGCCATACTTTCAAAATGTATTACTAACGTTTAGCAATACGCAGTCAACAAGCACGACTATCGGAGGAAAACAATGTGATTTACGTGAAAACATAGGGTGAAGTCCCTTACTGGGATTATAGGTGTTTTTGTATAACATTTTTTTATTCTGTGGAGTGACATGTCCATAGCGTTGCCCAGTTTGCTGTGTTGCTGCTGTTACCCCTTGAGTTGCTCATCACTACCATCACTACCACCACCAGCACTAATTTCAAATATTATTATGTGAACAAACTCTATAATGTCAGATGTATCAACTACGAATTATAACTGTCACGATACTATTCCTATTTCACCATCAGCATCATCACCACTGCTCAGATATAGTTATTATAGAAGGATAATCATAACAATAATAATATCAAAAATTATTACAGTCGACCTCCTCCCCTCCTTTCCAAATCTAGAGAATAGCAGAACTTCGAGTTAATCGCAACAGTTTCCACATCACAATATACCATATTTCTCTATAAAAGTTCTTGGCTAAACGCAACATCTTCTCAGTCACGACTTGCGACATGCCCTCGAGGAGTTGCAGTTAAAGTAGAATTAAGTGTATAAGAATCCTCTTCATGACTGCACCTGACTCACCTTGTTTGGTCGCCATTAATGCGATGCTTTCTCTCAGGGCATCTGCGTTACTTTCTGATGGGAAGAAAGAAATAACTGAAGGAAAAAAAAACAACCACCAACGAACAGATTTGGTGTTCTCACCTTTAACACTGAAAGACAAAGTGCTCAGCTATGCTATATTAATATGCTTTTGAGATTTACTCGATTTTTATGCTGACATGTAAACCAAAAAAACCATCAACGATTGAAACCCAGCATCATATCCATGAGCGTAACCGCCATAACTATCACCATCACTATCACGAAGGCGAATTGAGTGTCAACAAGTAGAAATACCGGAATACACTCACTAATGTCACCTGTACCCGAAGCCAATGATGTGCACACGGGCTGGTCAAATCATTTTTTTCCCGTTCGTGTACATTGTTTTTAATACTCGCCCTCCATCATGATGGCAGGTGTGTGTGTTTGCGTGTGTGTGTGTGCGTGTGTGTGTCTGTATGTGTGTGAGAGCGTATGTGTTTGTGTGTGCATCAGTGTATGTGGTGCGTTTTAGTGCGCGCGTGCGTATGTGTGTGCTTGCATGTGTGTGTGCGTGTGAGTGGGTGTGTGTGTGTTTGTGTGTGTATGTGTGTATGAGTGTGAGTGCGTTTGTGTGTGTGTGTGTGTGTATTTGTGTGTGTATGTTCGTGTGTGTGTGCTTGTATGTATATAAATATATTTATATATGTATGTATGTATGTATGTATGTATGTATGTATGTATGTATGTATGTATGTATGTATGTATGTATGTATGAACGTATGTTTTTGTGTGTGCATCTATGTGGGTGGTATGTTTTAGTGCCTGCCTGCCTGCCTGCCTGCCTGCCTGCCTGCCTGTCTGTCTGCCTGTCTGCCTGTCTGTCTGTCTGTCTGTCTGTCAAGCCAAGAATCAGGCCCGAACATTTTTTCTAGCCTATTAATATTCACACATAAACAGGAAAAAATGATATTGAATGCTCATATGTTTATAATTGGAAGGACATAAAATGTTTTGTATATTGTATCTTGTATCCTGCCAAATTCGAAGATTTTTTTTGGTCTCACAATGTCAGCTTGGCTGCAGACAACACAATAGGTAATGACGACATGCACATAAACACCAATTTAAAAACATAGAACAGGTCATTATGATGTGGGGTTAATCGCTTCCTATAGAATCAAAGGTAGAAGATACATTTCTGCCGACAAAAACAGAAGAATAATCATCAGTGAATTTGCGATTCACACAGCAAATTTGAGCAATATCACAATAAACTCACAGGACCGTGTACAAAAAAAACAAACCCTTTATGCTTTGACATATTATGAGTTTATAAAATGGATTACGCTCACTGTGCCACTTGACCTAAGCTTCCATTAAAAAAATAAAAAGGCAACATACTCTACAAACTTTTGACAAATATGTCTGGGAAAAGGCTGAAGATACGAACATCTGTCATGATCGACCGTTACTGTGAGACCATCTGTCTATAATCTGAAAATGCCTGATGTCGCAAACAGTGTTTGCCCCTTCAACACATTTTCAGTTTGCTAGATGTTGCTATGTCATCTTTTCACCTTTTCTATCACCCCCCTTCCACTCCCAACCCCCCCCCCCNCCCCCTTTTTTTTTTTAGAAATTTGTAATCCTGGAAAAATAAATGTCATATAATAATATACTCACCCTCACTTTCTACAGGCCTGCCCTTGGCTGCTGGGAGAACACTCGCCGTGAGCACAGCCGCCAACACCAGTCCACTCACTGCTATCATTCCGCAGGTTTGCATTGTTGGTGTTGTTGCTATTCGTTTTCCTTAGGACTTGATGTAAAGTGAAAGCCTGAGTACGTCAGTTTAATACAGGTGTATACAATGTATGCTTCCCGGTTCACTAAACAGCTTTGCTTATCCTGGGGATGAACGTCAAACTTTTGTTTCTTTGAAATAAAGTGTTTTGTTTTGTTGTTGTTACGAGTAGCCACTGATATCAAGAGTTTGTTGGAGTAACGATTTATCGTCCAGCGATGAAGTATCGGCTTAAACTCTGTCCTAATTTAAGAGGACGTTGAAACTTATCACAGCAGAACTGAAAGAACAGAAGAATCTGAATGTATATGAACAAAAGTCAAATGGCAGTGGTCTATTCAAGCACTGTGGTACTACTGCGATACAGATCTGTCTGATGTTTCTACCTCGAAGTGTCAGTCAAGCTTTGCCTCCTTTATATTCTACCAGGACTTCTAAAAACAACATAATTCGTCACACGTCGTGTAGGCGTTTGTTTGTTATCAGGAAGGGCACGCACTTCACCTCTTGGTACATGTAAATACCTTTTTTATCTTAAAATATGTCACTCAACCTTTCATCGATAAAGGACATGGGTGAAAGAAAAGAAAGAATCAAACATAAGAAAAATAGTAAATATAATATATGCGACATGAAAAGAGTAGAGAGACTCCATTGATAAGGATGGCTTGGAATGAATGGATATTTCTATAATAAACAATCCTTAAGACTTCATTTTTATCAAGGGGTCCATGATTACAGAGCGCAATAGGTCAGTCTAATATGCATTATAACTTATTATACCCTCTTGAGTTTAGCATGTGAACATAACTCAGATCTACGTGTTGGTATTGACGTCATTGATCTCATTGGTTCTGTATGCAATCTCTCACTGATAAAGGAGTGGTGACCTATGGCCTCCTTTCATAAGTGGGAATGACTATACAGGCAGTGCGAACAGGCCAGTCTTTGGTCCTGATAACATGATGCCTCATAATCATGAGAATGAACACAAATACAGAATAAAATCGTGACATATTCTTTTACTTTGGTAGCGCCATGTCTCCTGGCGGAAGCGTGAAAGTGAATTTGGTGTGAGTGTGAATTCCGCTGGACTCTGCTTTCGTTAACACTACTATCCTGCACAATTATCTTCCCCTGGTCAGTTAAGTATCTGAGGCGATTGTTGGATGTAACAGTGCAGAGGGTAAATGGGGCAGAGATAAAGTCCATCCTAAGCTTTCTTTGTATCCCTTCCTCCCTCTCCTCTTCCCCACCTGCCAACACACAAACGTACACAAGTGCTGATAACTTAAGTAATAATACATGTGACATCCAGCACACCTATCTGGCACTATGGCCAACCTAACAATCATCCCTTCAAATTATTATTTTTCACGCCGCATTCATCTCTACAGCAAACTGGCATAATGGCCTGTGATTAGCTTCACCAACCGTTTTCGACAGACCTCTTCTTATATTTGTCACCGGTAGGCTTCAAAATTTGGAAGTTTCAGTGGGCCTCCTCTGGTCTTATGGGTTGTCATCAAACTAGCATGTCCAGCAGATCCAACGTTTCTTTAATCAGTGAAATTGTCTTAAACCATCCATAAAGTCTCATAAACCTTACACATTTCAGCAAACTCTTCCACAGGAGACCCACATCCTATGGAAGAAATTCCCAAGACACCTAACCCCTAATATGTGGGTTAAAAAGTATTCTCAGCGTACTGCTTAATACAAATGAATACTGAAATTATGTCCATTCTGAGTCCTAATTACTTCAACTGAAATATAATAGACTAAATAATAGGCTGTTGTCACTCCAAGCCAGGTGCGAAGTTGATTCTACTAGTCTGGTGATCAGACAGTGGTTTCCTGGCAACCATCATAATATGACGTAGTCAGATAGGTGTTTTTTTTTCTGTTTTTAAAGTTGAAGTGACCTATTACACTCTGATTAGATGGAAGATGTATTTTGAGAAAGACAGAGTACTGTCTTTGCGGGCTAATCTACATTTCCTCACGCTCATTACACATTGCCTAAATCAATTTTATTTTGGATGATTTGAGATGTTTATATTACTATGATCTTCCACTTATCTTCTTTTTCCTATTAAAAGAAATGTAGTGTTTTGACTCGTCATATCGCACTTTTACAGTTAAATCACATACTATGCCTAATTATTTTGCTCTGAGCAACACGTTGACAGCGCTAAATTTCTTAAAACCTCATAATAATATTATGACTTGAGCAATAAATATGGAATGAGCGTGACGATTTGTCATGTCGATCAGGTTTGAAAAGTTTGAAGTGGGACGAGCTACTTCTGGGCTTTTCAGTATTTCTGACTATGCTGCTTTCTTCACCCTCCCCCCTTTCGCCAGCCCCTCTGCTTCTCTCAATCATCCTTCTCCCCCACACCCCTCCCCCCGAGCTTTATTTATCCCTCCTCCCACTCCCCTCAGTCCGGCTGCTTTCTTTCTCTCTCCTTCCCCCTACCCCCAACCCACAAACGACCATGGTGATGTAATTACAGAGGTAATTGCAGTGGTGTCGTAAAAGTGATTGAGTTGCAGTTGTAGCATCAGCATGAGCAGCGGCAGAGGCAGTGCAGTAGCGTCGTAGTAGTAGTAGTAGAAGTAGTAACAGTAGTAGTAGAAGTATGTAGTAGTAGTAGCAATGGTGATAGTAGCAGTAGTAGAAGTAGTAGTAATAGTAGTAGTAGTAGTGGTAGTAACACTAGCAGTAGCAGCAGCAGGTGCTGAAGGCAGTGTAGTAGCTGTGGCAGGAACATGGTTTCAACAATAGAAATGGAATGCCTCCTCATCATGACTGTATAATGTTTTTGCAACTGAGGCAAACCGTAGCAAAAGTAATGATATATTAGAATGGCAGTGACCGAATCAACAATAGTAGTGACTGATGGACATTTATCTAGTAGTAATAAGAAAAGTAATGGTAGCCGTTGTAGCGGTAGATGAAGTAGTGGTAGTAGTGATAGTAGTCACTGTAGTATATTAATGGTAGACGTGTAAAAAATTATTGTAATAGTCGGAGATGTAGAAGTAGTAGCAGTAGTAATAGTCATAATAGTAATAGTAAGTGTAGTAGTAATAGTAGTAACAGTTGTAGTAGTAGTAGTTATAGTAGTAGTAGTAATAATAGTAATAGTAGTATTATACTCGTAGCAATAGTAGAAGTGGTAGTAGATGTAGTAGTAGTAATAAGAGCAGTAAGCTGTAATCGTTGTCGTAATAACAGTAGTACTATTGTTGGTGTAGAAGAAGGATAGTAGTAGTTGCAGTAGTAGTAGTAGTAAGAGTGGTAGTAGTAGTAGTAGTAGAAGAGGTAGAAGTAGTAGTAGGGAGAGCGGTAGCTGTAATCGTAGTAGTAATAATATTAGTAGCATTCCTGTTGTAGTAGCAGTAGTAGTAGTAGTAGTTAGTAGTAGTAGTAGCAGCAGCAGTAGTAATAGTAGTTAGTAGTAGTCATAATAATAGTAGTAGTAGTCGAAGTTGTCGTAGTAGTAGTAATAGTAGTAGTAGTAGTAGTAAAGGTGGTAGTACGCTCGTAGTAGTAACTATAGTAATAGTAGTAATAGCAGTAGTAGTAGTAAAGGTAGTAGTAGTAGTAGTAACTATAGTAGTGGTAGTAGAAGTAGTAGTAGTAGTCATAAGAGTAGTAGTAGTCGTAGCAGCAGTATTTAAAGTAGTAGCGATAGTGTTAAAGCAACACCGGTAAAGTTCTATAGTAATGAAGTAGAGGCAGCTAGAGTAGTATTGTGGTCCTGGGAGTTGTGAGATGAGAAGCAGTTAACGGTTGTAAAAGTATTAATTGTAGGCTTCAGCAATAACGAGCACAGCTGCGCAAGAAAAACAAGTTTCAGATTTGCCATGAAGTATGACGAATTATAATTTGTGTCACAAAGAAGAAAAATGTATGAAATCAGTATTTCATCGACGACTTTCAACAAAAACGAGCCTGGCCGTTGTGATTGTTGACACACGTTGTAGCTCCCATGTGCCTTAGCCTGCTTCTACCCGCTCCGCTTGTTAGAGAAAATGAAAATCCAAACACTTCAACTCTCTGCCGGAATCAATGAGAAGTTCAATTTTACCATTTAATCATTTCCTCACCAATCAAACATGGCGGCTACCTAAACATTGGCATGTTGATCAAAATCTGAGCTGCCGCTAAAGACATTAATGTACGTGCTCTCCATTGACTTGATTACATCCTGAGATATGAAAACAGCTTCAGCTTCCTAAAAAGTGACATTACATCACACGTCACATGAACTAGACTTGCTACTCTTCTCACTGATGAAACATGACAGTGTAGAAGACCCACAGACGAAACCGTAGAAGAATAATATCGCATGTGTTGTTTACAGAGTTCCAGACTGTGAGGTTTTCGTTAACCAGGACATCACAATAATAATATGACAAAACAAAGTAACTCAAAAACCGGTCTTGAATTCCTCAATGTGCCTGACATCTGTGAAAATAATTATTACATTCAGCATTATGACATCACGAAATGAGATAGATGTCTATTTAAATTCACGTCGTGTAGCGACGTGTCTTCGTTGTATTCAGGGGAGTTTATTGTAGATCATATTCTTTCACGTTATGATCCCTTGGCTGTTCTTATCTTCTCTTGATATTGTTTGTATACTCAGTGTGAGTATCAATATTAAAGATATGTCTCAGTAGTGTACAGACCGTCACTAGTTATATATCCAAGGTCATTAGCTCGCAGATGTTTGTGTCCAACTATGTGTCTTTATAATTTGATTTTAAAATGGGAGTAAACCTTCTCTCTCACTGCTTACATCAATTACATACTCGGAATGGTATCTGGTTAATATCGAATCGAATGGGGCGGTGTTTATATACATATTGCCATTATCTTGCTAGCATGGACACCCATTCTGTGAATGGGACATTAGGTGACTGAAGTAAGACTGTCTCTGCAGGGAGATTATTAAATTATCATTAAGCAGTTGTAATATAGTGAACCGGCATGCACTAACGTCCAGTGAACGTGATACTATAGGATTACTACATTTACGAGTTCATCCAGGGATATGGTGTAATAAGGCTTCACACTGAGAGGCATCATTTCTGAACGGAAAGCAGAATCCGAAATTTTAGCTTCATCCGTAAAAAGGGCGAAATAGGAGAAGCGGCACATAAGTTCCCATGCATTATTGATGGAATGTTGCGCCTTTGGTGAGCAGATATTGACGCTAAACCTTCTTGATTGAATCTCTTGGAGGTTGACAATTCCGACCGAACTTTACGCACAGCGGTTTCGTAGTTTATCGGGTTCGAAAATAGCATGCCGTCCTCCAGTCCATTCGTGTAGTATAAACGTCATGGTGCTGTTCACTCAATTACTGACCTGTACGACAATTAATTCATGCGGCAAATACACGAGCCATGGCTTATATAAAGTTTAATGCTCGCCGTGCATGTCATTTCACTTTTCTCGTTAACTCATATAACAAGTGCGCGCAAGCCCGCCCGCGCGCGCGCGCGCACACACACACACACACACACACACACACACATATACACACACACACACACACACACACACACACACACAAGCTTTGCTACCTGAGCCGTTCTTGTTGTATGGGTTAAACAATAGTTTTAACATGATGCAGAAAGGGACCGTTTCTAGAGAATGGGATTTGCCTTAAATCTCGTATATCTTTCACTTCAGTGACTTATTTTGGGAACTTAAGCCTGAAGTAACATAACATCACACTGCCAACACTTTTATACGGCAAACTGCTTTCAGAATACGATGACTGCTTTCTGTCGGAGTACGTTTAGCACACCGAAGATAAGCACCGCCTTTGTCTCCTCTGTCACTGTAAACACCCGAATTTGCTGTTACGTTTAAGTCATTCAACATCTTAACTGTGGGACTTACAAATGAGAAAACATAATTAATTTCCACACGATGAAATATAATATCAGTTCTCCTTTATGCTGGGGTCTAAAGCACTAGATTGATTCATTTACACATTTCAACATGATAACAAAATGCAAAGTAACAGAGGTCATTAAAACTTCAAACAGGTCAGTAAAGATCGTGCATATTGCAGATTAACCGAGATCACGATCTGCCACATACGCCTGACCCCATAGTTACTGCTATCACTAAGCTCTTCCCATCTATAAAATGACGAGAAAGTTACAACCAAAAGACATCCCGAGACTCTCCCGAGGTGTTCTTGGGTTAGTACTAGGGATAGGGTAAGGGAATAGAGAATACCTTTAGGAGAGTCCTTAGACAATATCAAGGCCTGCACCTATTCGTAAGCCAAGCATGTCTTGGAAGATTTTACCATATGGACATAGAATATTTGTTAACTGTTAAAAAAAATTCCATCTTAAGACATGCGATAGACAACACCTTTTAAAACGTCTATCTCGAGATCTGCGGTAGATGGCAGNGGACTCGAGTGACGAGAGATTATTCCCCTCCCCTATCTCCTTTGCCGAAGCTCTCATAAGAGGGACTCTTAACCTGTGATAGGCCTAATATTGTTGACATTGTACAAACACATGTATTTAGACTGCAGGCATTTTTCAGTTAATACTTTCAAATACAATTAAATATAAAAACATAGTTATCAACTCAATGTTGTGTGTCTGGTGCCGTGCATGCAGACTGTGCTTCAGGGGTCAATCAAACATTCCTGCTATAAGATTACTGATACAAATTAAATGAGTAAACACCAAATTCCAGCCTAAATATGACATAAGTGGCATCGACACGATGGTGATAGTTGGTGCTTGTTGTAGACTATATTATCTAGCTCAAAAGCCACGTTTAATGTTTGTCGTGTGCGGTTACCAGTTTCAGCTTACTGGATTATTGGGTTGATCATCATAGATCAAGATCTGAAGCATTTCTCCTTCATGAGCATAAAACCAGTTTAATACATTTCAGACATATTATGGCACAGCTGCACCTGTGTCGAGGTAACCTAGGTTTAGATCTGTCTACATGTGAACGTCAACTTTGTTAGTGGTTACACACGCCCACATCTTTTTTGCTATATTTTACTATGTACTGTCCATTGCCATCACTCCAGCCCTAATTTTCGTTGGCTATTCCCACTCACCAGTAATGGAGATAAGCATCTGATATTACTTTTAATAGCCCATAACAAGTAAAGTTTTTTGCTGTATCTCCTCGCCTGACCCACCCTCAAGCCACTTGAGGCCTCAGGCTATTTCAAGAGAACAGGGAGTTAGCTCATTGGGAGCCCCTATCTTTTCAAACCTCTTACCCGAAATAGTGCTGCTTTAATTTAGCCTAAACTAACCAGAGAAGTGACACATGCATTAGAACAGGCCACAGCTGAGGTCACTGAGCCTGTGAGAGGGAGAAAAAAATGATGTGATAAATAGCACCCTTCCTTCTTACTCCAATCGCAGTGACCTCAAAATTATTGCGCATGTGTAACCTTCATTAACCTCTGGTCCTTTCTGCTGGCCAGAAATGGTATTTCTTGTAAATCTGACCTTTCTTCTATAAACACAAGCCAATGGGATAACAAGAAGATGGCTGCTTTCAATGTCAAAGACCAGGATAGGGTGAAGAAAAGTGGAGAGGTGGATGGGAGCAAGAAACAGTTCAACTCTCAGCTAAGTTAACATTCCTATACAGGCACATGGTTAGGACAATTTTACAGTATTTTCTCTAAGCTAATATGTTTCATTCGTCAGCTTAAAACAGCCAAGTAATTCCACCAATTTGTTGTAATTAATCTTAACCAGGTGCCCAAATATCAGATGGTCAAAACATTTAATAACGCTTACCTCACATGGAGATAAATTCTCATTGCATGGCAATATGAAGTATGAGCAGAAGAGGAGAAGCAGCTGATGGTGAACTTTAATGCTCAAGTATCTGAACAGACTGTGGAAATAGTATATGGAACAAACTGTGACACAGATCAAAGAATTAACACAATGAAGATTCAGA
Organism: Ellobium chinense; assembly: GCA_033807755.1. Classification (NCBI taxonomy): domain Eukaryota; kingdom Metazoa; phylum Mollusca; class Gastropoda; order Ellobiida; family Ellobiidae; genus Ellobium; species Ellobium chinense. The sequence continues at coordinate 347,036 of JAWQUT010000276.1, forward strand.
ATACGTCTCTCTGTTTACCTAGAGAATGCATGAAAAGTCCCATAACTGCACTTATGTTCTTCTTCAGTACAGTTTTCAACCAGTGATGTGGTGAGGATACAGATTTAATTAGATAGTGGAATCAGTACATCCTCCTAAATGCACTAAGATAGTATATTACTATTATGTAACAAATGTCTGTGTGCAGTGTGAACAGAAGGACATCAAGGAAAAAAACATTATAATGGCCTGCAGGCCAGAAGTAAGATGAAGAAGAAAAGAGGATGGGGGTGTGTGGTTTGGGGGAGGGGGGCCCAAGGGAAGGGGTAGGAAGGCTGAACCAGACCTTAAAGTCTGAACAGTGGTCATAGCACAAGTAGGATTATTTTTCATTGACAGTTATTGGAGAAAGTGGGATAAAATGGGTGTTTGGTGTGGGGATNGGAAAGGCCCTTTAGGCCTGGGGGGGAGGGGGGCGAGGGGGGAGAGAGAGAGAGATTCAGACACAAAAATTTAGGCAATAAACATCTAAGTCTAATCTCTTTTGTGCCTTCTTGTGGACACGGTTTTTAAGGTCAGTGGTTCCGAGTTTGTTACTGAAGCGCTAAACATGACATGACTGGGACACATCCAGGCTTAACACAGCTCAACCACTCACCAACTTCTAGCTCGTAAGAAAGAATGTAAACCGCTACGTTCTTGGGCTGGTCAGTGAAACTTTGATTTGGCCGATACGGGGGCACCTAAACTCACAATTCGCCCGTGTCTGCCTGTCTGTGTCCATTCGCGCCCGGTCCTCACCCATTCACGTCCGTCAGAATCCGTTCATCTCCATATATTTTTAATGTGCTCATCAGCATTCCTCTGCCCGTGTCCGTCATCATTTTGCCCATCATCATCCGCCATCGTCCGTCTGCGTCCGTCCGCACCCATCCGTGTTCATCCGCGTCTATCTGCGTCCGTCCGATCGGTCTGCGCTTATCTGCGTGTGTCAGTGCCCGTCCGCGTCTGTCCGTGTCCGTCTATGTCCTTCCGCACCCGTCCACGTCAGCCGTACTCGTCCGCCCCTGACAATGTCCGTCCGTGTCTGTGCGTATCTGCCTGTGCTTAATATCAAACTGTTTAAACGTGTGTACAAATATCGATATTTACAAGCAGATCTAATACATCACCACTTTACATCTATATTATATAATTATAGTATACTCGAGGAGTTTGGCCTGAAAATGCCGGCCCACTAGCAACCCTGGGTTTCGCTCGTGACTGGCTCCTGGCAAGCTAGCGTGTTCTGCTTGTATCATTATTTGCCTTTTGCTTCTGCTAGTCATGATGACCATTATAATCTCTATTCCTGATAATCTCTCACCTTGATTCAAAGCACTGGGTCTCCGGTGGCCACTTAGGGCCACAAATTCGCCCATAGCTCCTTCTTCGCCTTTGGCAGGTAAAATGCAAAATTTAAGGCCCTTGAATGCAACGACATGGATTTCTGTGGCGAACAAACCTAGCCAGTCACAAACAAACAAGTTACATCACAGATTTTCATTTTTAAAGATTATATTTCCAGCTATCGTCAGCTCATTTCTAATATTCATCAGTCACACGTTTGAATGGGGCAATACAAAATAAAACTTTTTGCTGTGGGATGAATACAGTACCATAATTTGAATCTGCTCCCCCCCCCCCCCCCCCAAAAAAAAATCCTGTTGAAATCACACGCAGTTTCAGCAGAACGAGGCTTAGCTTATTAGCATGTCCTTATGCAAAATCTGACCTCAAAGAGTTCTGCTGTAAAATCTACACTGGTCAAGGATGCAACACAACACAATGCTTTAGCGCAGGCAACAGTTGTGTCTCTCTGGCTCCAGGCAGGATGGGAAAATACTTGAAAACCAGTTTATCCCACTAGACAGTCCACCCCACTTGACCTATATTGATTTGTGGATGTGTAACCCCGATGACCTACATGATTTGTTGATGTGAAATGACTGGTCTCCTATCTTTGGAGAATAAGCGAACTCCTGTCTATTAGAGAAACTTGACTGGAGTTCAAAATGCTTGCATTACTGAAATGCGAATTGTCATCTGAAATGGCACAGAATACGAAGTTCACTGCATTTCGGATGCTTCCCTGTGACTAGTTTTCATTTCACATTAATGTAGCTTTCAAATCAAAATATTTCTGGTCCGAGTGTGAAAGCTTAGATTGGGAAATAATACGCTTGCGCTATTATCTTCCACAAAGTCCAGGACAGAAGACTGGTCTTTTGGACAGGGTAATCCTAGTCAGAGAGATATGGTCTTGTAGGGATTACAAGGGAGACTTACTTTAAAAAAACAACAACACAGCAACATTTAGCAATACAGACCGGCCACAACGACAAATTTCCCCATCTGGATGTCGGTGGTTGATTGTCACCGTGTTTCCAGGTAAATTAAATTCACAAACTGTTACCCTAGAACTCGTGTTAGATTGTAAAGCAGCCTGTTTTACTATTATCTTAGTGCTTTATATTTGACCTCAAAAAGTGAAGGCCATCTACCTCAGAATCAAAATGAAAGTACACATTCTTTGACCTCTCTGCCCCAAATACGCACTTCAACCCCCCACCACCCTCCCCGCCATGAAATCTTCGCCTTTTTCTCATTTCTAGCCTTTTTTTGTGTGCTGTAGGGATGTTTGGGTTCTTCTCTATCTAGCTTGGAGATTATTTGACTATGGGGGTTAGTGGGGNGGGGTTAGTTTCTGAATTGGGGCTAAAGGGAGAATAAAATAATCTGATTCTAACATTAAATAAAGATTATGGTCCAACTGAAGTGGTGACCTTCGTATTTTATTACGAGAGTCAGGATTCTGCGGACAACATTTCAAATAGCAATCAATGATGAATATAATTTCACAGACCTCGACAGTCTTTCCCCATCAACATTATGAACTGCTTAGCCATCTACTCCACTCTCCTCACAATCACAAATAATAATGATTTTTCAAACAAGACCACGCTTCGCCAGCAGAATATTTCTTTTACATCCTAGTACCAGAAGGAATTCAGAAAACTCATGCACACATCTCTTGTCAACACGAATGTTTCCTGCACCAACCTTTCAACAGTTTATATATTTCTGTGTCCCTGTTTCATTAACATGAAATGCACTCAGTAACCTTTTCATGTTCTAGACCTCATGTCAGCCTCGTTTTCAGAAATTGGCCCCTCCTCCTGTTTCTCAGATTATAATGTTTCCAGTAGTCTGATCTATTACGTAGTTCTGGAATGGACTTTTAAAGAGTACCGTAACTCTTCAAAATAAGGAAGACTGACATCAGGAAATATAAATATGGCTGTCCTGTCTAATAGAGAATCCTTTATGTGCCTTGTCAAGGAAAAACTGTATCGATATGAAATTTGGCATAATGTCATGAGAGATATAGATTACGACTACAATTTATTTATATTTGTCAATAGTAACCCTTTTACTAGCGGGGCCATGAACTCCAAATCTCTACAAGCTGGGCAGTTTTGAGTTGAAAGTAGGCGCTAGCTCCGGTAAAACCAGTTTGGCTAGATGCTACACAGCAACAGCAATTAAAAAATGTCAGAATCCTTCCCGTACTGTCAGAGCACAAATCCTGTTTGGTCCTAATATATGACGGTTAAATAAACGGTTTCCTGTTTTTTTTATCTCGGGATTGTGACAGTGACTCACCGCGACAGACTGGAAAGTTTTTCTCACAGTTAAAATGACCTAGGAGTGCAGTGCAAGAGTAAACAGAGGAGGGGCTGCTTGACGGAACCGGGGTGACACAAGCCAACAATCACACCACACAGGTGAAAGATCCTTAATGTACGACATTTTTTTTTCACTCTTAGGTTGTTTAGAGAGCTCTGATAAGGCTTGGATCCTAGCGGTGTCTTCCTCGATTACAACGAATAAAAAAATTATAGCGATACAGATAACATGCTGTCAACCCCATACATTCTCTCGCCGAGGGATAGGAAGACAAAATGCAGGATAAACTTGGAATAATAGACCTAGTAAGTGGGAGCCGTTATCGCTCACCATTCTGCCTGCTCCAGCATAGTGTAAAGCCAGTATTGATATAGCACGTATTTCAGGCAGACTCACAGAATACCCTATAGGCTTCTTCAGATCTTGCGCCTGAAACTCGACGCGCGACTGTCCGATAACTGTCTACGTCATCAATCGGAGGCCACCAAAAGGGGCATTTACACGTGGGGATTGGTCGCAAGCGAGACAACTCGCGACTTCTCTTACGCAATTTCTCCCCAACTTATTTCCATTTACACGTGGCGATCTCACTGATACAAATGCCGTGACGCAACGCCAGTCTGCCACTTGTACGGATTTTTGCTACGGTGGGGTAGGTGGCCAATTGACAACCCATTTTCAACCCAAAATTGAACACAAAATTCGCCTCTAGTAAGTTATTGGAAAAATCGTGAAAAAAGAAGTGAATTGGATGCAAAAGCAGATTTCCTTCATTTCAACAGTGAAATGACGGTGGTTTTTCTCTTAATAATGCTTCTATATTAGAGAACTGTGTTGAAAAATCACTCTTAGATAAAGCAAATGACCCGGTGGCAACAAGCACTCGATAGGCTTGCTCTCGCTTTCCTCTGTTGCTATATTCTTTGGATTTGATCTTCCACAGGCATTCTAGGGATCTGTACATTTCAATAAACCCAAGCTGGTCTCCTTGGACCACGTCGCCATCGTGGAATCTACACACAGCGTTGGTGTGAAGCCTGGGCACATGCACAGTGCCAGTGTAAAACAATGTGTCATTTTAATAAAGCATTAAATCGAGGTCTGTACGCGTGGACTTTGTTAATTTTGATACGCTAATTACGAAAATGTCATCAGTTTTAATCTAGGATGAGTATTTAACTATTTATTTGCAATTAAAAATCACCCCACTCACGAAAACATCAAAGGAAGCCGCCACGTGATTTAGTGGCTACCGATCGCGCGCCCAAAAATCAAGCAGCGCTTGATTTCTGGAGACTTGCGATTTTTCGTATTGAGTTCATGCGATTTTGCGTTTACACGTGGCGATTTCTCGCCATGATCCTTGCTCGGGACGGATCAAGGAGATGAATGTGTGAATGGGCCATCGGTGCATAACATCGACCGAGGCTAGTACTGTATTTAGCTCTCTGTGGAACTTGGAAAAATGACGTCTTTAGAGCTAAAATTGTTTTGGGGACCTAGATCTAGATCTAGTTCAGCAAAACTGTGCTTCTGTAGGGTATTCTCACGAAATTAATGGAGTCCATGGATCTGTCTCAATATGCTGTGACTTATTTGCTCGGGGAGTGGGAGGACAGATCTGTAGTTAGAATCCATGCTCAGGCCTACCTTGTTATTAAATATGAATTTCACGTGCACGGATTCATTATTATTCTCTCATTTATGAGGTGCACCTCGACATTAAGAATACCTTAGTAATAAGTGTATTTTTTCCATACATCAAGGATATACAGTGGAACCCGCTTAAGCGGGACGGCTCCGTTCCCGACGAATCGTCCCTCTTCAGCGGGCGTCCCGCTTAGGCGGACTGTCCTTTATAAAGTGATTTCTTAGCTAGTTTGTGCGTTTCATTCAAGTTAAGGGATGTCATTACTTGTTGCTAGTGAGGTGTGACAACGGAGTCAGATTTAAATTGTATCTGTACTGTTTATAATATACGTATTGCAGTCTAACTCCATTTTCAGAGCAGAGCATATTATTGGTCATTCTTTGCGGGGAACGGGATTTTTGGTTGTCTTCAAAGAAACACCTAAGCCTTCTCACCACTCTCCTTTGAAAATTTAAAAAAAAAACAATTTCTTTTAAAGATCGGGACATGTCTACATTGAGGGAAAGAAATAATACATGTTAAAATAAAACTAGAGGGAATATGAAAGGTCTAACATCTCTGAAGTCGAGATGTTCGCTGCCCCCCATTCAAGTGATCAAAAATAATTTGGGATCAAATTTACATGATCGTAAACACCGGCAAAGATAAGCGTCACACTTCTCGCTCCACATCTGGCCAGAGCGCGACGCGAGCGGCGTGTGTCAAAAAGCCTTTACGCAACACGAATGATGGTCATGCCTTTGTCAACGACACCCTGGCTGAGTGTTGTGCAATAGCGCAGGTAAGGCTCGTAAGTGTCGATCACTGCCTAAGCTGAAGAAAGGATAAAGTGTGGCTGACAGGGGGCGGGGCTTACTTACTCTTGATTCGTTAATGCTTGTGCGGGTTAAATGACCAGCCGCTAGGATGTCCGCTCTGATTCGTCCATGCGTGCGTAGAAGGGTCAACTGCCTGACAGAAGGCTATGGGCAGGTATTGTCAATCACTTCTCACGTAACGTAAAGGGGGGTAATCAGGGCAGTCGGTACAAGCTTCTTTGTTCGTCTCAGGTTTTCAGCTGATGGGCAAAGGTAAACAAGCACTAAGACACAGTACGATAGTGACAATTTGCAGCATTCCTGTCAAAAACTGCGTGTATATTACGGAAATCTGGCTCCAAGTCGTCTCGCTTAAGCGGGTTGCCGTCCCGCTCACACGTATAGATTTAAATAGCAAAAATTCCGTTCCCCAGGCATTCGTCTCACTTAAGCGGGTGTCCCGCTCACGCGTGTCCCGCTTAAGCGGGTTCCACTGTACTTTAAATCGAGGTGTCTATGTATCACATGCCGTTGGTGCATGAAAAAAGTATACATTGTACTCATCACGGACCTGTGAATATGCGCATGTGAAATTCATACTTAGTAATGAGGTATACTCATTGTATAATAACATAATACCGAAGTGTTATTGTACAGTACAAAAGTAAGACGACCCTCTTGACATTACCTTCCTCCTCTCCCTCGTGTAGCTCATTATTGGATAATACTGAGAGCCGGACAAAGCATTGTAAAACATACTCCCTTCAGCGTAAATAAAGATTGATTTTATCCAGTGGAATCCCGCTATTAAGTATCTATTCAGTTAATAAGTAAAGACCAACCTTGTTGTTTAAGTATTAATTTCAAATCCACAGATTCATTAAATATTCTTTCATCTCATAAATGAGGTGGAGTTCGATATCAAGAATACCCCAATATATCAACGACATAATTTTATATGAAGTTCTACTGTAATATATGAGCATGTGCAAGAGTGTGCATACACATGCGTGTGTGTGTTTGTGTGTGTGTGTCTCTGCGTGTGTATTGGTATATTTGTGGATTTGTGGATAGGTGTGTAGCATTTCTGAGTGATTTGGGCAAGAACATCCGACATAACTTTTCAAGTTTTCCCCAACTCATTTCCTCTTTCACTGATGTTGCCCTGCGTTCCATAGAATAAATACTAGCTGCTACGGCCATCAACGACTGATTGTAAATCTTGGCAATTTTTTTTTTGTCAGCAGGAATTCTGTAAAGTGAACCTTCTTCCAATTTTAAACCATTTAGAGTGTGTGAAAGGGAATGCAAGGGCTCTGTTTATTCATAGCACCATTACCAAAACCTCTTAACTGCCTGTTTTTTTTTTTAATTTAGTCGTTTTTCGGAAATTTCTGAGGTTTCGGAAAAAGGAAGAAGCATCAGATCTTGATGGTGTTTTTTACCTGTGTTAGAGTGGCAAGTATACTAAGCACAGTGCTTGTTCCAAGGCACTGGTTGAGCGAACGTCTATAATATTCTAGGTTATGCCTAACACTGACAGCCTAATGGTCAACATCGAAGGCAGCACCGATCTGACCTTTCACCCAGGCAAGTTGGGAACCGCCAATCACCGTTTGGACGGCGCGGCTAAAAAATAGATCGCTTGGAGGACTCTGTTTCATCGAGCACCATTCTGAAGCATCCTATAAGCCTACCCCCCACGAATCCATAACAGGTCGCAAAATGACACAACTGCAGGCCGTGACACAATGCCGAGATGCCTCAAAACGAGAATGGAGCAGAACACCGCTGAAAACAGTTAAGCTCTAGTTAGAAGATAAAAAAAAACTGGACAAACATCTGAGATTAGCGATCTTTTGGGAGTGTGGCCTGGGTGGCTAATACTGTAGTATTTTAAAGCTTCTGTTTACTTGTCAGGACCATAAGTAGCAATGCGGCAATGGGGCCTGAAAGCCAAAGGATCCCCAAAAGAAGGAAAGAAGGAAATGAAAAAGAATTACAGATTGATATATTTTNGGGGGGGGGGGGAGAGAAGGACAGCCTTGGTTTTGGACGGGCGAATCAGGTATTTATGTCAGGTGTTTTCAGCTGTCCAGTCGGTTTTCGTTGGTTAATTCGCTGGTGTGTTTATTTATAACAATGCTTTGTCCACTCCAAGAGCTGAAACCGCTAGGAATATTACTCGTAAAACTTACTGAAAGGTCTATCGTCCCATAAAGTAAAGCTACCAGCAGCTGTTCCCTGTCTTAGTATGAGCAGTCGGGAAGTGTGTTTGGGTCACGGGTGAACACTAGGTTCGCACGTGGAAGTTAGGGACCGATTCAGGCAGTAGGTATTTAAGAATTAAATTGCTGTGAAGTTAGCGTCCCTGTAGTGTAGTGGTAACACGCTCTGTCTTGCAAGCTGAGAGACCCTGGTTCGATCCCCGGTAGGGACAAAAATTTATAGACTAGTTTTTTTCGGCCCTTCTTTTCAAAATTGACCATTCACAGTAATTTGGTAAAATCCCTGGTGACACACTTCCTTAAAATAATATGTAACATCTAACAAAAAAAATTATCAGACTAAGCTCACCTTCCTCCCCCTTAAGAAAAAAGAATACCATACTACTATATGCCTTTCCACCCCTGACAATTGGTGTGCAGAAGTGGGATGTCTCATTAGGGCCTTGGGGATGCAGTAACGAGAGTAGAGGGTTCTGTAACCCATAGGCAGAGACATAAGACAAAGTGGGAGGTAGTATTCTGAGAACTGAGATAACCATATAGGAATGGCCTCAGGTTCACTGTGGACAGTATGCCGATGGAGTAGAGATATCATATAAGAATGACCTCATACTCATCGAGAGCTGTAAGTTGTCATGAGGACATGACATGGATAAGCAGGGGGGAGTGTGAGCAGTCGGGAAGTGTTTTTGGGTCACGGGTGAACACTAGGTTCGCACGTGGAAGTTAGGGACCGATTCAGGCAGTAGGTATTTAAGAATTAAATTGCTGTGAAGTTAGCGTCCCTGTAGTGTAGTGGTAACACGCTCTGTCTTGCAAGCTGAGAGACCCTGGTTCGATCCCCGGCAGGGACAAAAATTTATAGACTAGTTTTTTTCGGCCCTTCTTCTCAAAATTGACCATTCACAGTAATTTGGTAAAATCCCTGGTGACACACTTCCTTAAAATAATATGTAACATCTAACAAAAAAAATTATCAGACTAAGCTCACCTTCCCCCCCCTTAAGAAAAAAGAATACCATACTACTATATGCCTTTCCACCCCTGACATTAGCGTATATATACTTAAAAGCCATTTTGAAAGAATGCTTTACTAAGAATGAACGCCCACCTCTCACCTTCCTGTAAACACTGATCTGCCTTTTGGTATCAGCATAATCAATTTAGCTATCAGAACTTGAGTTAGAACTGGCTAGGGCATACTGACACATATCAGCATAACTATTATTGTCCCGAGACAAAGACAAGACTACCACAAGTAGACATTATATTAGACCAGTGTGAGATGTACTCTCTTGAGTGAGTTTCTCTACATGAAAAAGGAACCAAACAATAGACTGAATGTTATGTGATTTGATGCAAGAAATTGTCGTTTTGGCTAATAAGATCTAAGTCTTGTTTTTCATGAACTCAGAAGTTGTGCTTTCACGATGAGATCTCTTAACATTGTAAGAATTACATTAACTCTGCATTTTGAACGGTGCTAAAGGTGCATTCAGCTCCGATCCACCAATGTAATCTTGACGAGATCTCATCGTTAATGCGCACGCTCCCATTCAGTGACGGCGCAGTTCTTATTTGAAGAAAAAATTATAAGACCTCAGTTGCAGATATTCGATCAGATAGTAAACAACGTTATGGAAACATTACTCTTCACGATCAGAAACATGCCATGTTATTTGCTTACCAGCATGCTGTCATAACGAGATTATACCTGTTCAAACCAAAATAAACATGACACCTGGAAATTGCTCATATATTGCATGCTTCTAATGTTATTTATGTCGGCTACATCTTTATGCTCCAATATCAAGTCCGTCAAGGCGATTCTGAGATAGCCTAATCCATGACTAGTGTGGGTAACCTGTGACCTTCAAAGCGGGAGAGTAAACAACTTGGTATTAATGGTTTCCATGATAAGAAACATAATGAAATGCGTCATTGCAAGTGGACACGGTGACACTGAAAATATTGTGTCAACGCCCTCTCAAAGTAACACTTACCATAAGATAAACATACTGTCACCGAATTGAAGATAAGAAAAATATTCCTAGTTCTTAATCTACTGAAATTTGCTTCTTAAGAGGCAAGCGTGCATCATTACAAAAACAGCTCTCCATAATAATATTTACCTGTGACATCAACAGGACAAGGAACATGGAGAAAGGATTATAGGACTGGCTTGGAGTACAAGATTAAAATTTGGTAAGGCGTCATGTGAACCAGTAACCATTCAGAGTGTTTCATAACTGCAGACAGAACTAATGATCTCTGGCTTGGAAAAATGGTGTCAGGTGGTACTGTTTCGCTCTGAAAAAAATGCTAACCACTGTTGAGAATGGAAATATACGTCAGCGCGGAGAGAGCGGCCCGGTAGAATTGGCAATTCTGCTTCTACAGAACAATTGTGATTACTACTAGTACTAGCTGTCTCTACCATTAGAATTGACGTAAAGACAGCAAACTATGCCTTCATGCCATTCAGTTTCAGTCCGCAATAAATAAGCCTAGTCCTACGCACGAGCATAAATGTGATTGGAATTTTTACCAGTACAGCGTGAAACTACTCTCTCAATAAATAAAGCTGTTTACTGTAGGGAATTGACTGTGTTCTACACTAAGCAAAACTGTGCAGCTGTTTTATCTACCAGAATTAGTAGAAACACTACAGTGCCTCTCCAAAAGATGGACAAGTTTAGTCTTTTTTTAATATCGTTTTTCCTACTGAATGGACTGTTATCTTACCAGAATATTTTTTCACGCCGTCTCTGTATCTGTGATAAAAGTTATCTTCATAAACATCATGAATTTAACGATAACAGGTTAGTTTTCCCAACATGCATAGATGAACACTATGAAAATATAAACATTGGTGAAGACGTATTGGTAACAAGTGTTCAAAGGCAACGAACACAAAAAGAGAATGGCTTTAGGAAGGACTTCAAAAATGTGCTTTGTCTTTCCTAATCCCAGCCCAAGCAGATCTTGAGAGGTATACAAGATTTTGGGGCAGGTTTTCATAGCCCTTGTGTTTGCAATGAATGAGTATCTGACATTGAGGGAAGCAGATTTAAATAACTAATGAGAAGACTCAAACTAGAAGATGAATGTCATTTGTACAACCTCACCTGCTGCCTGGCCCTTAAAATTCAGAGGTTGGCAAGTCTGTTTACCCTTCCTGTGTAGTGCAATTGTGTAGTCATTTTATGCTTCCTTATTATTTAAGAAATAGTTTTATGTAGCTCAGATCTAATAATATGAATTACCTCTTTGAAATGTGGAGGTTTCAGACTGAGAATTCCGCAAGAATTCTCACAAGCCGCAAAAGGCTCAAAGAAAAGTGAGTGGCATCCCTTAAACTATATATAAGGAGAGTTACATTCTACATGTGGTTTATTTTATGAAGAACTGATACAAACAACAGCCTTAAAGTAGTTTTGCCCACGGATGGTGTCTCAACTCTTAGGTAGTTGTCAGTAAATTCAATATGTGTGACATTTACCCCTTTTAATTTGAGGGGAAATTACAAGTACTTGTATGTAGTTTTATGTAGGTCTAATCTTTATATTTTTCATTCTGACTTTCAAACAGATGTGACATGTGCATATAGATGTGCATTCAAGATAAGAAAATCAATTTAACTAGTCAGCTTACAAAACCTTATCTGTGATCTGACACATGTTAGTTTTCTCACAAGATTTCATACAATGCTTAATTTGTTGCTCTGTGGTGTTATGAACACTGGGATAATGATAGATTATGAGAAGTGTGACAGCAAATCTGTGTTTATAGTAAACGCAATGGCTAGAATGTAGTAGTATGAAAAGCTCTTATTAGATAAAATTTTAATGCTATTTCAGCAAGGATTTCTACCAGACACCTGCAGATTATAATTTTCCTATTCCACGCTATTATGCAATCAGTACTAATAAAGTGTTGAAAGTGTTATTTGGTTATAAATTAATGTCATCTGTTATCAGTGCTTCATTACAGGAAAACTTAGTTGCTGGTGCAATAATCTGATATTCTTCAGGGAACTGGATCAGTAATTATTATATCTTCACGCTCATTCCATATTTGCAAAAAAACTTTTTCATTTTTTTTGGATGATTTGAGTTGTTCATATTATTACTATGATTGTCCAATAATCTTCTTTTTCATATTAAATCAATGTAGAATTTTGACTTGCTATTATATCCCAATGTTACAAGCTAAACCATTATTTTGCATTGAGCAGCTAGTTGAGAGGACTCAAATTTCTCAGAATCTAATAAAATGACTTAGGAAAATGTGGAATGAGCATGATGATATCACAATGCTATTGAAGCCGGAGATCTGAGGCTTTGACACAATAAACAGTTATGAACAGGTACTTTATACTGAGGTTCCACTCCATGTACAGATACTAAAACACACTTAGGTCTACTTGGGGGAAAAGAGAAAGGGCAGCCACGACACAAATGGGAATAGAAAAGATATAGAAATGAACTAGATCTACTATCTAGTCTGATCTAGATTTAGATATTTTGCCTCATCTATTCCGTAAGTTACTGGTATAGACTAATAATCTCTGTCTCACGCTTACCATTCGAGGAAGTGCGAACTCCAGTCTTCTTTTTGGTTTCCTGCAATCTTTCTCTGATATCCAGGAATAAACTCTCTTGACTGCTGCTGTTAGTATCAGTCGTGAGGTGCTGCTGCTTGGGTCGGTTTCTACTGTTGCCATCGCGGTAGACACCGTTTGCTCGGTTTCAGTAGTTGCCATTCCGGTTTACAAACTTGCTTCTTTTCGACATGCCAGATTTCTTTCGTTGTTCACGACTCGCCTAGAGAACCGACAGATATATCGCTACCTAAAAAAACAGCGAAACACTGTCGAACACCCTGTTTGCATGTTTTGATGCAAAATGTTGGTTTGTGTTATATAATTAGACTAGACTTGAATAACTTTAATCAGTTTCGCAATTATGAAAGACTAGGTCTAGTTTAGGTGAAACCAGTGTCATCCGGCATTAGTGTTCGTTGCCGTGGTTTCGTTCTCTAGGCCTAGGCCTAGATTATGAAGAGCTGAAATGGTTTTTACAATTCCAACAAAACAGAGTGTGGGACAAGGTCAAAGGTGTCCGCCCAGGCGCACTGCTCGTCTGCTGCTACATCATTTCCCACTGAACGACTTTCGTGTATCGTTATATCCCGACTCGAAATTTCGTTATCAAATATCTCACTTAAAGTAAGAGGTAGCGTAAATATCTTCTCATATACGCATTCGGGAAATCTGGCCACACAAGTTGATATAAGCCTACAATAGGGGGGNGGGGGGGGGGGGATTGTTCCCATCAGGTCTGCACTTCTTTGCGAAAAGGTCTTTTCTCCACTCACTCACGAATTTGAAACTTGACGTTATGTCATACATTAATGTAACAAAGCGCTCATGTGACTCGTGAGCTGGTAATATCGGCCTGATTGGGAGCTTGTAATAGGAGGTAGAATGTGTCGGTAATGTCAGGTAGGGAACTCCATGTTGACCAGGCTGTCGTGAACAGCATACCATCGTCTGCTTTTCCCTCTGATTACATCAACCCACAGATGCTCTGTATGTAGGGAAGAAAATGTGTCTGAGCAAGAATAATGACGTCGGTGTCAACAGTGTAAATAAGTATTTCAAAACGACCAGCGTTAACAGCGTATAAGGCGTGAAGTAAAATTCGAGTGTCTGCCTCTTCCTGATTACAAGGAGACATTCCAGACACGTCATAACTCGGGATGTTTGTATGGACATCTTGCTCAGACGTGCAGATCACAACTTTGCTGTCTGGGAATCTGGACTGTATAATTTCTTTTTCCAAGAATTTGAACAGCTCGTCATTGTTTTCAACTTCATGAAGTAAAGAGCTCCAGTCTGTTGCTGGAATAGGTATTGATGCTTTATCTTCCAATCGGACATCACTTCCTCGTTTCTGTCTTGTCTGAGATTTGAGACTGTCCATGACATATCGATCGCAGATAATGTTTAAACTTGAATACTCCTCTAATCTCCGTCTCACATATGGCACGAAAACTCTCCTGCTGTAATCATGGAAGGTGTTACATTTTCCGGGAAGAAGAAAATTTACGAGTGCAGCACATAAATAGCGGCTGTGGCTTCTAGTTGCACTGTTACACCTAACTGTAGTTTTTTTAAACAAAGGACTTTGTTCCAGTGCGCAGCCTCCCAAACTCTGATAAAGGAGGAGGATAGGGTTAGTTTTCATGCTTGAAAAAATTCATCTAAATCTGCTTCTCTACCACGGCGGGCGATGAACAATCTTGAGAACAAACGGCAGCCTTGTTTCAAGGATTTTGACAGTTCTTTTGCTCTGCTTTTCACACTCACGGAGGGCTCACGGAATAGTACCAAACTGTTGCTTTTTTATTATTTCATGCAGCGAGCTGCAGCAAAGTACCACTCTTTCATTACTGTATTCATTTTACTTGTTGATACTAATGTTCATAGCTTCTTTTATTGATTTGCAAGCATGTAGGCCTATACAATGTCACCAGGTCACCATCTTCCTCAAATGGATTGCCCGTCTGTTGCAGACAGTTAATTACAGTAATAACATCTTTATAAAATCTGCGGAAGTGTGCATCAGTATCCCTAGACTGGTCCTAGACTGTTCAAACCCCCCTGTTATTCGGGCAAGTTCTGATATTTGAAGCTTTGTTGTCACTGGGATACATTAATTTTCCGTTAGTTTTTTTGTTGACATACGCAAGAGAGAAACCAGTTACACTGTTCTATGTCAAATTTCTGTTTCTTAATATCCTCTGCCACATCAAGGATCTGGCATTTCTTTTTTCCTTCTATCATTGTCAAACCAGTCTGTGAAAAAAAAAAGAGATAAAAAGAAACAATGTATAACGGCGTGTCTTCATGGTTTTATAATATGATTGTTTTAATAATTAAAGACAAAAATTATTTTGATAAAACAGTAGCGGCATTCCTTGTTGAAAATAAAATGTCATTCCTCTTACATAATTGAAAGGGAAAAAAAGGTAGATCTGACTGTCCTGTCCAACTTGATGTGGCCATTACATTTATATACTGTTCCGCCTACTTGGAACTTTTAGCACTTCAGGAAGACGTCTAGGCTTAGAGATCCAAATTGTCGCAACACCGTAAATATTTCGTAACGATGCGAAGTTAAAGTATGAAGCCGTAGTTTCAAATCCAAATCTAGACTAGGTACAGACATCATCACACATTTAAGTTTTATTCACTAGTCTAGGTCTAATGATGAATTACAATGCATGGTGTATTTTCCTTATTTCTACATTTTTTTTTGGGGGGG
>JAWQUT010000276.1:362761-373014 GCA_033807755.1 Ellobium chinense
GCACTTAAATATGACTCAAAATCACTGATCATGTGCAGAAGAATAATTCCTCTTACAAGTTACTCGACACACTGGTCTAGAGCTTTGTGATCTGACACGGTAGATGTACACGAAGATCACAGCAAAACCATTTACCTCTCCGTTTCTGTTACATCATCTACCTCAATTTAACACCCGAACAAGAAATTAATACTGAATCTGATCATCAGCATTGTTTGGTCCTCTTGAAATTTGTCAAATTATTGCGCCTAAATGTCTAGATCTAGATTAGACTAGACTAGCTCTAGTCAAACCAGACTAGCTCTCGGGGGCGTAGCGTGGGGGCCGAAACTAGGTAGGCAAATCTGCACATTGGCTGCGCAAATTATCACACTGTTGCCTTTTGGTCACCCTACATTTTATTAGGTAAAAGTGCGGCAAACAAACGAGGTATTTTGCTATAAATATTTGCTTCACTATCTATGCCAAGAGTGCATGATAACATCAGTAAAGTATCGTGACAACAGTCACAACAAAAGCAGCATCAACTAACTCAACAATAACAGCACTGTAATAACTGTACTCACCTAATGTTTACTCCTTGACACGTCTTTCATGTGGGCAAAATTATTATGGCGGTGTCGTTGAAGGAATAGTTTTAATGATCAGCTTTACTTCCATGGATAGGAATATCATATTTGATGTTCGTGTCTGGTTCATAGTCATAGTTGAACGTGACTAGTCTATTTTACTTTTCTTCATGAGAATCTAAAAGAGAGCTTGCAGGCAACATTGGCTGCTTTCAAAACAACAGCCACGTTTGTTACGGGGTTCATTGAATTCATCTTGCCAAAACACACGGTCTAAAATTATCTAGGGTCTAGCCTCAGACCAAGATCTAGTCTAGACCTATGTTAGACGTACCGAGCAGGGTTGTCAGATTTTTTTTTCCGAGCTGAAGCCAAATCGCATGCGAAAAAATGCCGGAAAAGAGCCAAACCACTTCCGAAATGGGCCTATTGGAGTCAGGATTTGACTAAATTTTCTACAAACTGTTCGTTTACTGAATATACGTGGATATTATAGTTATCATTAATCTTTCTACATACACCAGAGTGACTTAAGAACTGAGTGTTAAATGGACACAGGGGTCATTTTTTAAATCTGTGTTCATCGGACAACTATGACAGAAGCCTGATCATATGAAATACCATTTTGAGAGAAGTAGATGTATTTTTTTTAAATTTGTTAATATTAACCTGAATTATGTTGGAGCCAACAATAACGAAAGAGCAAATTAGTCATTTGAGAACCAAGAGCTTTTTTAAAGACAAATATCTGGTATTTGGCTCCAAAAGAGCTAGGTCTGGCAAACGTGGCACGGAGATGATGCAAGTCTTAGCTAACACGCACGACCTCATTCCACTTTGGCCAATGGGTAAAGAGAGAGCCATCTGACCTCGTTTAGCTTCCGTAGGCATTTTGATTTTTGCCTACAGGCATGGACATTTTAACACTATCCGGGATTGTCTTTGGGGCTCAGTCTGGGTTCGAGTGATGATTTTTTGCGTACAATCCAGTACAAGAGACGCTGCCAGCGAGTTAACCTATGTAGTCAAATTTCCAAAGTGACTACTTGGCTAGCCAAGCTGGGCTGCGTTTGGGGCTCAGTCAGGGTGCTGTTGTCGTTCTTTTGATATAGTACTAGTAAGGTAGAAGAGGTGCGGCCCTAGGAGTTGCCTGTTATAGTCAAAAATGTGAGATGACTTGCACAGCGCTTTTCATGTTTTTGGTCAGTCTACTAAGCTGCGAATTCATAAAGGCTGATGAGAGCTGGCATTTCTTATTTCAATTATTTTCTGCTTTTTTTCCCTCTTTAACATCTTATGAGGCCTTCCTTTTTCAAGTGGTAGTCAGTGACTATTTGACTACCATTACGCTACGCCCCTGCTAGCTCTAGTGTAGTAAATCGACTAAGCACAACAAGACATTTTTTTGTTGTTGTTTTTTGCAAAAACACTAACATTGTCAACTTTGGGATTATTGTACGATTAGATTTAGGTTTATAAAATTACACTTACTTGGAGAAATCATGTTAGATCAGCATCATTCTACCGCAGTCTTTCTCTCTATCAACTTGCGGATCACATAATCAGGCACAGTCGGTCTCGATAAGCCAAGGCGCTGTTTGTACAAAGAAAAACCCGTTATGTGTAAGCATAAGAGATCAGATCATTAGCGTTAAAAGATAAACGGAAGTCACGGGAGATTGTGCATCTTTTACTGAAGAATATGATTATGTTTAACAGTGCACAGGATGAAATAAATGTCCAGTATTTTACGACATGTGGCACGGATTAAGCAAAAATTAAAAAAAACATACTCCCGTCAATGTGCTGCTCATCACCCGAGAAACGATTTAAAAAAAAAAAAAAGCAAAATGTTTCTTCTCTTACATTTTCTCAAGAGGAGAACAGTTGAAATATATAGAACAATATATCCAAAGTTTATTGGATAACCATCATGATGATTGTTATTACATTTAGTAATTATTGAGATACATTTTTTTCAAGCCCTCAAACTTGACGACATGAGCTTTTTTTCGCACTTTTAAACTCAAATTTCATGTAGACCCAAACAGCTATCATCTTGAGGGTAGATCGGAATCAAATCTTTATTGTAGGCTATTAGAATTTAATATGCGACAGGTGGTTTATGTTGGTAACATTAGTTGTAACTATTTGCACGGACTTTGGGTCTTAACGAACGGACTATTGGTCTTAAATCGAAAGACTTTGGTCCGCTATGCAATGTGGGAAACGGCATGACAGAGGAATAAACAGTATAGTTCATTTCCGCCAAATCATCGACTAAGATACTCCGATGTGACGTCATAAACTTTACCCATAGATACCTAGGACTGAGTGTAGAGCAATAAGCCCTCAACATCTGACTAGATTTTTCATTACATGGCACCTGATTCTTACACTATATTCATTAGAAAGTCAAGATTCTTACTTTATCCATATTCTCCTCTTAGGAGACTGACATCAGGATCATAATAATATCAAGGGATCTTGTCAAGGTATATATACAAATAAAAACGATTAATTGCATAACTTCCTTCAACCTTGTTGATGAACAAAATTAAAAATGTGACCAAATTCTCATTGATATTACAAATCTGACAATGCCGTTTTCTTGAAGTGATGAGAAATATTTCTTTGTTTTTGTTTCCCTAGAACTTCCTGTTTAATCTGACTTGAATAAGAGACATCAGAAACCTTTCCACTCTATACCTTTTTTCACACACTGAAACTTCTGCGAAACGACAAAATCGAAACAATAGATGTGCATGGGAATATTAGTTTCCTGGAATCTGCAGTTACCTCTTTTATTCTCTCCATTGATAAGGTTGATTTCCATCGCCTGCGCTTTTCAAACTTTTTTAAGGCGTTCATCTACAGTGCGTTTCGGTGTGTTTGGTGTCCTGTCACCTCGAGCTCTTATCTCTCTCGCTTCATCAGTGGAACCAGTAGGCTACAGGTGTATATTAGTAAGCTGTCTAAAGCTATGCCTTGTAGAGATCATCACTCTGCCATGTGATCCTATTTGTAGAATAGGAAATCAGTCTATGTTCCAGCACTTTATTTCTCTTTTTCTCCTCTTATTTATCTTATCTTTATCGAGAGTGATTATGTAAATAACCGAAATGCTTGATGTTTTTGGTTTTCATCACGCTGCTGTAAAAATACTAAATGCTTGACCAAGAATTAAATGCGCTTGATTAACTAACGATTATTAAATAAACCTTCACCACGGACACAGGAGAAAGAGGCAAAAGTATTTCCTGTGAAGACAAATTGATTTAGGCTCGCATGCAAATTTCGAAGCAATCTGTTCATTAAGAATAAAAATCTTGAAGAATACTTTGTTCATTAATTTGTGAATGCACTTTAGTAGAGACTGCAGCTGTTCTCTCTGCTACTAGAATTGCCAGTCCTACCAGACTGCTATCTCTGTCCTGAAATGGGATCTACATAACAGAAGCTTTTCCTTCAAAACAAGCTGCTCAGCGTCAGCGGTACTCATTCATACTCGAAGCACTTTGCGTTTCTGACATCACTGAAGAATAATGGGATCAGGCTTGGCTGTGTTACTAAAGAATAGTGCACTATTTCATGATTATAATAGGTTGTTTCGCAAGATAAGATTTGATAAGATAAGATAAGATGGAAAATTGGCTTGGTTGGAGTATAATTATTTGTAGATAGTCATAATAATAGTCTATAACTAATATGAGATTACAACAGAACGAAAGACAATAACACTCTTAGCACGCATCCAGACATCCAGAAACTAATGTGACAAATAGAAAAGTTCACGGTCATCATCTCATCCAATACCATTCACTAGCCGCATTAGCTCACCTCAACCCTTTGTCCCACTATGTCGTGGCCTTTCTCACTCAGAAAAACAAACTGTGCAGTAGTGTGCAGTGTCGTTTCCAACTGGTGAAACAAATATCTTTTATTTGCTGTGACGGAGAATTTCGCATCACTCTAATTGAATGTGGCACAAAGGAATTTTGGTATACCTATCTGTTCTACAGGAATGAGACAAAAGTCTGCCACCACGCACTGATGTTTGATATCTATAGACGAGAGAATATTCAGTGTCGGAGAGATTTTCTTTATTTTATTGATAGTTGCTTTTACTTATACTTCAACAATAGATGGTAGGATGACATTTATTATTATTCTCTGATTTTTCGATAATGGGATTTTCTTTTTGTGATGTTTCTGGCCCAGCATGCTATGACAAAATTAAAATATGTTTTGAAGGGCTGAAGGAGGTATGGAACAAGCGGGATGAAATTATTGTGTATTTTAAAATGTCTGAGTTTGCGAATAAATACAGTTACTGGTTTGCTATTTTTATCTTTTCAAGATGAGTAGTGCCACGAAAGTTTACTATGAACTGTAACATTCAAGTATTTATTGTTTGCAATAAATGTCGCTATGGTCTATAATTTCAAGGCTAAGGATCCGTGTATGGTAGGATCGATCGGCTGACACGGTAACCATCCTCATGAACATGTTTATGAGAATATGAAAACGCACCGACTTTGGGGATGAGTTTATTTGACTTCGTGATGCATAAATGTGCAAAAAAACAAGTTCGCGTGATCAAAATTCAATGGCCAGGATAAGACCGATAATAAATCACTTCCACAAAAGGCCCCAAATGTAGTCCAAGTATCATAAAATCCAATGACATTACTTTCCACTGCACCGAATTTTATCAGCCACAGAGCACTTAGTAGGCCATATGACGGATTTTCTATTTTTACTGTATGATTGTTAAGACAAACTTGTTTGTCTTCAGAGTTTTCTATTTGTATTTTGATAACTTCACAATAACTGACGTCAAACTGCATATTGACATGCACCAGATATCCACGGTACACTAAGGTCTCGTGTCATGCCATCTCACGGTAACATTACTGGCGCCTTTGACAATCTTTGTTTTTTCCACTTAGGCTAGCTTTAGATAGAGGAACGGTATCATTCAAAGTTGTCACTAACAGTCAGAAATGACCCTCCGCACATATTTGAGGACACATAGGGGATGGTTATCGTTGAATGCAGTGGAGCTATACCCTGAGTGGTAACTCTTCATGCTGGCGACATCACTGCACTACATCTGGCCAACTACATGTCTTTGAGGGTCAGAGATTCCAGGCCAATACAAGACCATTTACACAGGTTACTATGAAGAATGCTTGAAAATGAGGGAAATTCGTAGGACTGGTCTCGTAAACCAACATTCAGAAAAGTCGGATAGTCAATGTTTTCTAAATACAGTCAATCATGGCTACGAATCCGAATGGACCAACATCCTCCCATCGATTCGGCCTCTGCATCATCCTTTTCACAGAATTTCATAATATTCTGAGCCTATGCGAGATCCATCCCAAATTTGAAGATCCCTGTAGCGTAACATTAAACAGTGTTCATCTACGCCCTAAACACTTTGTGCTTACCTACCTCATTATATATATATATATATATATATATATATATATATANATATATATATATGCCAAATTTGCGTTGAAAATTTCACTAGAAGCTTAGCAATATAATTCTTTGGACAGCAAGATTGGTTTGAAATTATGGATCGCGATGAACTTAAAAATATTCATCCTTAAGATACTATTTTCGTGTGGTACATGTTGTTGGTTTTTTTTTGGATGTCTGGGTTTTGCTTGAAAAAAATCACCTCCATATATTCAAAGGATTTTTCAAAAGCTATTAGATAATGTTTTCCAAGTATTCAAATCGTCAAAGCAGAGAGTGGGTGATGACAATAGTTTTTAGACTGCAGGGAAGACATTTTAAAAAGAAACGAAGGAGGCATGGCCTGTCCATGAGTTAGTCAAGTGGTGAAAATTTGAGAAGGGTTCGAGAAGCAGTAGGAAACGTTATTTTAGGTCTTAACCAACAATATGGATATGATTGTTTATAGGATGTCAACAGGACTACTCCACAAGATGATCTTTGCTAGGTGTTTTCAACACTTGCTCAGTGAAGATCAAGAGACAGTGATATAGTGTGCATGTGTGTTTATTTCGATGTTTTCGTTCACGGAAGTATAGCTGGAAGTGAGACGTGTGTATTTGTGATTTCCACAAGTGAAAGAGGCTATAAATAGAATGAAATGACCACATAACGACACTAAAGATAAAAACAGAATTTGCAAGTTATGTAAGATTATCGTTGGCTATGAATACCAGTAGCTTCTAGGCCGCCAAAAATGCAAGACTTAGAGAAACTCGTAAAAAGCCAGAAAGCTACTGCAGTGAGCCAAACGTTCCTTGCACATAATATTGAAATAAATAGGAATGTATGCAAGTTGTTGAGAATGTTGTTAAAGAAGTCTGTAGTGTGAATATAATACTGACCTTACATAACTGTTGATGTCATTTTTTCATTTCAATATAATTTTCCAAGTGTATACGTCCTTGAGTTTTGCTCCCTCTTCACTTGTTTGTATGTATGTATGTATGTATGTATGTATGTATGTATGTATGTATGTATGTATGTATGTATGTATGTATGTATGTATGTATGTATGTATGTATGTATGTATGTCAGGTTCCTTAATATATGATATTATATCATTGTACCCTGTACAACTTTGGAAATAAAGAACTTTGATATGTTGTATGTATGTATGTATGTATGTATGTATGTATGTATGTATGTATGTATGTATGTATGTATGTATATATGTATGTATGTATGTATGTATGTATGTATGTATGTATGTATGTATGTATATATGTATGTACGTGTGTGTGTGTGTGTGTGTGTGTGTGTGTGTGTGTGTGTGTGTGTGTGTGTGTGTGTATGTATGTATGTATGTATGTATGTATGTATGTATGTATGTATGTATGTATGTATGTAATTGGTTCGTATAACATTTGGCGACGTAGATGTAAGGATTATGGATTTCAGGTCTTTGATCTGTAGCTTGCTGGTCATACTTGTACATCTCTAGTGTCCTGTAACGATTTCCCTACTGATCTGGTGTAAGTATTAAGGTTCCCTACTATATGATATCATGTCATTGTACCCTGTACAACTTTGGAAATAAAGAACTTGGATATGTATGTATGTATGTATGTATGTATGTATGTATGTATGTATGTATGTATGTATTGCTGTGATACATAACTACTAGAGCTGAATAAGTTATTGTGATTGTTTTTGTCCGACCAGAAATGTTCCGTCAAAAGCAGGCTACTCTGATGTTTGCGCATATTATTATCTTTGGTGACAAAGGAATTATAAGTGAATCCAACCTGTACACACGACAGTCCTGAAAGAAAAGCTCGTAGCCACTATTGGCAAAACAATGTTCAGACTTCCTGGAACTAAGGTGTTTCATAATAACATGACATCTCTGCACACAGTCAGATGATTGTAGATTCACCAGCCTCATAAGCAACCATTTAACACACTAGTCCACACTATTCTTTGAATATACCCCCTCTCCCCACCTGGTCGAAGATCTGATACTGAAGACGGATTATAACTGCCAATGGTGCTGCTCTGCCGAAACTGGACAAAACCATCGTGACCGGAGGGAGGCTGCGGCAGTTGCAAGTGTATTAGTGGTTGCTGTCATGAAAAGCTATGTTGTTTCAATTATTAACTACTACCTCCTGATAAAAGCTGAAACTTATCTTTTGGACACAACTGGTAACCCAGTTTCTCGCCCCTACTTCCTTCCTCAGTGTGTGATACAGATCTGTTTTACTGCAGACTCTTCATTATTCTGGACGGTTTAAGCGGCGAGCTACCCTTCTATCTTTCCCATTTCCTCTCCCCCCTCCTCCCCCCACCTCCACTCAGTCCTCCATCCTTATTTATTGTCGCCCCTTCCACACAAACCTTTAACCCTGATCACTGTAACCGATGTGCTCTGGCCTACTTTGGCTCCAAGTCATTGTTATAATAATTTACTACTGATTGTTCAACGATTTTATTCCATTCCCCCTCCCCCGTCTCTCTCTCTCTCTCTCTCTCTCTCTCTCTCTCTCTCTCTCGCTCTCTCTCTCTGTGTGTGTGTGTGTGTGTGTGTGTCTCTCTCTCCTCTCTCCTTCTCCAGTAACTTTCGACATCGTTCTGCCCCCTTGAACGTAAATGCAAGAGATATTCGCAGCAGTGACAGCACAACGATACAGAACTCATAACTGCTGCCATAATCACTAAATGCAACAGCTGAAACCGCTTCGCATATTCCCATTCGGCATCACACATTCCTGCTTCGTGCCTTATCTTAGATACGTCCGTGAAATTCACCTGTAAGCTTTATCTATAACTTTACGCCTTGTGAATGCTTAAATGAATTCCGATAACCTAGGCTATCACTCAAGGGGAACAGCTCTTACGGGTCAGTAATAATAAGTAATTATTGAGTTATTCCCCATTAAATCAATGAGACGACATGCCAGGTTATCTTCCCCTTGCGTGCCGGAGAACGTCTCACCCTAATTGGCTGTTGACAGCAATGGAGTATGGAACTCCGTCTGGACACCTTTTAGAAGACCAGAAATTTTGCTTAGAGAAAAGAGAATGGAAAAAAAAAGCCTGTCCGTGCATAATTTGCACGTACTTTGCAACTCTAAGTAGATGAAAATGATGATGACGGTGTTGATGATGATGATGATGATGATGAGATGATGATTATTGATGATGATGACGGTGTTGATGATGATGATGATGATTAGATGATGATTATTGATGATGATGATGATGATGATGATTATTGATGATGATGATAGTAATGATTATATTTAGTTTTTTTTTGTACATAAAAATCCACAAATCCACATAAAAGGTGCTCAATGGATATTTACAGTGAAATATAGCATCCAACAAAGAACTTTTACATCCGTATGCAGACATAGGCACGAACACACTGTATACACACAGGCATGTATAGTATACGAACACATCCTCTCAAGAACAAGAACAACAAAACCAATCACAATATTAAAAATTTATTCAGCTCAGAGAACAACTTGTTGTAAATGAGCAAACAATATCAATGTTCTTAACAATCAATTCATACCCTGTCATTTCTCTCTCTCTCTCTCTCTCTCTCTCAACGGCATGATAAATCATGTTGACATATTGAACAACAGAAACGGTCGATGTCATTATTAATCCTTAAGACTGCACAAGACTATCCTTATAAATTTACACAATTTCTTTAAAGTACCATGATGTAGAGTACTAAATATTTCTTTATATTTTATCATACTAGATCGAATTCTGTAATACTTTGACACAAAGAGTCTTCTTTCCCTATCAAAAGATGGACATTCTAGTATGTAATGATAATGAGGAATTTCATCCCCTATGTTGTGAAAGTATTTTTGACAAATTCCAACTCTAAATTCAGTACTATTATATTTCCCCTTTCAACGGTAAGCTCTGATTACTAGTGCGATACTTCATTAAACTTATGCGGAGTCTAATAATCTCCATACTGTTTTATTATATTTTTTTTCCTTTGTTGCTATTACTTGAGTCTGCACTACATTTCTGAATATACTGGTCTACGACTCTAGCTCTAATGTGCTTATCACCGAATTTATAATTTCTTCTACAGCAATCCACATATAATTAAATCCACTTTCTTGCTAAATATTCTAAATGTAATTTAATCACTTAAATGTGTTATTATCTAGACATCTT
>JAWQUT010000276.1:373427-378427 GCA_033807755.1 Ellobium chinense
ACACACATACACACACACACACACGCACACACACACACACACAAACACACCCACCCACACACACACACACACATATATACATATACATACACACACCAAAACACATATATACACACAAACACATACACACACAGAAACATACATGCACATATATACACACACACGCACGCACACACACAAACACACACACAAACACACGTACACACACACACACACACACACACACACACACACACACACACTCACTCAGAGTTGAAAAGAGTGCAATAAATGTGCAAGGGATGGAAACACATTTCTGTATCTTCCCTCTTCCGCCCTCCCTCTCCCCTACACGCGCAAAAGCCCGTGTTTATAAGCACCCGAGGCGCAGGAGTCTCAGATCAGGAGGAAGCATGGATTTCAGCTTCCGCTACTAAAGATTGTATACAGATACTGGGCTCCAAACGCCGAGCGGATACGCCTCACACACACACACACACACACACACACACACACACACACACACACACACACACACACACACACACACACACACACACACACACACACACAAACTGCTTTTACGCCAGCCATGGTAAAGAAAATAATAATAGACTACTTATTGAAAAGATGTGTTTTAAGTGATCTTTTGAACACTGACTGTGAATGGGCGTTCCTAATAGTTCGGGGCAATTTATTCCATAAAGATGGTCCGTAAGACCTGACTTCTCTTTCTTCGGTGTTGAAAGAATATTAGAACTCTCTGAACGCAACGAACTTGATGGTTTGTCTGTCTAATAAATAACTCGTCTAATCTTAATGAAACTGAAATCCATGCGGAGATATATAACAAAACAATACAATGTTAAAATCTATCCTTGTTATGACTGACTACCAATAAAGGTCTCAAAACAAAACCAACTTCGTGTTTTTGGGTTGGTTTTTTTTTTAAGGGACTACTCATGCAACGTTATTTTCTGTCCTTTGCAAGTTGTAGAACTTCTTTTCAGTAATACCGACTTAGGAGAGAATTCTAGTAATCCAGTCTGGATAAAATGATAACAATAATGTGGTTTATAAGTCTCGTATTCAGGCTAATGCCCGCTCACGCAACTTCACACCTTAGCAGGCCTGATCACTCTTGGAGACTTTCTCAACTCCCCGGGGAGCAGACATGTCGTTGCCATTTATAGGCCCTGATTACTAGCACTCTAACAATATCTTCCACTATCTGTGGTCTGGTACCCAAAGGCAATTACAACACGACTGAAATAGGGACCCGAATACACAATCCTTAGATCCTCAGTCGGACACTGTAACCATTCGGCCACCCTGCTCCATACAGATGCTGTTATCAACGTTTTTATTGCTGATTCAGTAAAGTATGATGGCAAGAAACTTATTCTTCTAGGTTCAGACTCATATTTTGTACAGGTTTATTTAGTTAAAATGACACAGAGAGTATATTTTTACAGATCATCCCTAACTTCCTCGCCTTCTCATTTAGCCTGATCTTGATGCCACCTATTGTGATGGATGATGACGTTGAAAGAGTTGATTCTCCCACCAGTCAAGCATAAAATGACCTCTGTTCTTGTCATCACGTCATCACTACAAATGTTTTGTTCTTAATTGCTTCAATACAAAATTCAGCATTAGCAATAAGGCACCCAAGTCTTTTGGGTGTGCCGATATATCTGTCGTCCGCAGATATAATATGGCAATATGCAAAGATTTGTCAGAATGGAACCTAAAATCGACAGATCCAACAGATCTACAAATGTTTCGACGAAATCTTTGACCGTGGTTTTATTTTTCTTTTCAAACTTGAGATAGGAATTCGCATAGTGCTTGGATCTCGTAGGTTCAGTTGTTGAAAGGGATATTTGCAAACATGTTGATTTCAAGCCTTTTGAATCAGACTGTAAATATTCTCACTGAGGCTGGCATAGAACTATTGGCATGTTTATTATTATGTATTATGTATTATTATTATTATTATTATTAAGACTATTATTAGCCGTTCTCCCTCTTTCGATTTACTTGATATCATGGTTTGAAAAAGGCCAGTCATAAGTTCGAGTGTAGTTGGAAAACATGCAGGTCTTAAACCATTAGGTGACCAGCGGTCAGTGACAGCATCAAGTGACCGAAGCCGAAGGTCAACATTAGAATTGAGGATGCCTCCGAGGAGTTCTTGTCCATGTGCCTGGCAGAGAATTCAGAGTTATTGGCTAGGAACAGTCATGACTCCAGTTACTACACCCGGTTACTTATTCGAAATCGATTCTGTAGACGACATCGAAATTATTCCGATTCTGCGGAGCTTTTCGATTTATCCAATCAGCTGAGAAGACTGTCGGCACAGAAAAAAACAACAAAACAACCCACTGAAGTCATAGCTATTGACCGACAATTTAAGTGCACCTGGGCTTTGATTCCATGAATTCAGCAAGAAATATTTTGCTGATTTGTGTCAACTGTCATTAACCGCTAAATCTATTTCCATTCTACTGTTTACATTGTCATGTGTAAATACATGTATTGTAATCAGATGGAAGAACACGAGAGAGGAAGAGCAAGTATTTACACTGAAAACAACTCATCCTCCATAAATTATCCCTAAAGCAAATTACATTGAACCTAAACAACTCGGTTTTAGGTTCAATGTTCCATTTCTAAAAGTCTTGGGATATTATCATTTGACCTGTCGTATGCATCAAACTGTCCTGCCAGAATTCCTGAATGCAGAATATTAGCTAAAGTTATTTTCGCATAGGCGGGAAATGCGATAAAGAGAATTCGATAGGGGTGGAGTGAACCTTCACTGACCTGAATAAAACGTAAGATTAGAGATGCAGTGGCGTCACTCAGGATATTCGTCTTCTGGTGCTCTTCAGTAAATAACAATCCCTCGGCCTGGTTCAGGCTAAGCAATCAAACACTACGATTTAGCTTCACTGCTGGGGATCACTGGCCACAGCAATGTCCATTAAATAGAGAGACTGACTGCCTGACAGTTCAGTCAGTAGGGAAAGACACTGACCGGACTGGCAGGGATTTTCTTGGTATATAAATCAACAGTACCGTGACACATTCTCTTCGTGTGGGTTGCATATACAGCAGCGCTTAGCCTAGCAATGCATCTAAACACTCACGATGGTTTTGTGATTAACATCATGCGTACTTGTAATTTTGCTCATTTTCAGTCTACAGTTTGAAGATGTAGGGTAAGGTCTTGAGGCAGCGTATAAGAGAAAAATGAGTGTTCTTACATATAGGCCGGACTTTTTCAACTGTTCGTCATATTCTTTTGTTTGTACGAGAATCGTTCAGACTTTGTCTCTCAGACATAGTGCATTCATTCCAGTGTCACCATCCACAAGTTGAGTGTATTCAAACTGAGTGGGCTTAGATTATATTTTCATGGACATTTGGTGGTGATTTTTTTTTTTATACTAGACGTCTGAGCACCGGTAAATTTCCTGGTTTAGGTGAAATAAAGGAATAATAAGACGTCTAAACATGCATTTACCCTGCATCTCGTATAATAAAAATTGTGTTCAAATGTATCATTACCATTCATAAACGTTAGGGTTGAGCCGAGAATAAAAGACCCAAACACCAAGCGATTTTTTTTAACGTATGCCCCCTAAAATATCGACAAATTAACATTTGGCTTCATAAACTGGCTGCAGACAGCACAATGTTAGGCGCAGTTTCAGAAAAAAGAATGTCAGTAGCATGTAAGAACAGTGACATTCATTTTCTATACGGGAGCAGGAGATACATCGTTGTTGACCAAAAAAAAAAAAGGTCTTCTACAGTGAATTTGTGCCTCACACCTCAGTTTTGAGCGTACACGGTGGAAAAATAAACTCTCACTGCTTTGCAGAAATTACCGCCGGTTTTTTTTTGTTTTTGTTTTTTATTAAGCAGAGATAGTTCTTTTTTTAAAGTTGTGCAAAGCAACGGGATGTGTGCATCAGACTCTACTGGTAATTCTTATGAAATAGTGCTGGATAGACTAACACAATGTGCTTGTTAATGTGTGTGGGGGTGGGGGTGAGGGTGTTGTTGTTTTTTGTTTTTTTTTGAGGCGGGAGAAGGGCNGGGGGGGGGATAATCTGGATAGATGTCTGAGGGAAAGCTTGATGGAGATGGGAGGGAAAACTATGAGTAAGTGTTTTGCGTATGTATAATGTGTAGAGACTCCGGATTTGCTTCACCGGTGTTTATTCATACCGTGCTGACAGTTAATGAAGTGTCTGGAGGAAAAACTAACTTGGGTGCAGCCTGGCATGAACAAGTTTTTTTCCTTCACAAATTTGCCCGTTGGATACTGTCTTGAGAACCGGCTCAAAATTCTGAATAAAATATTTATGCCATACTTTGCATTGATATATAATTTGAGAAATGAGACGTTTATCTCAACACGGACTGTATGAGTTACAATGTGTATTGGAAATCATAAGGAAGCTTAACTTTTGTCTTGTCCAAGATGAAAACGCAGTAAAATACAATTCAATTAAAGGTCTGCTTACTCTGCCAGGAAACATACATCTACCATTTACGATCTCTGCTTTCTGGAGAAAAAAAAAAGCAGGACGAAGCGATCTTTATATTAAATATAGCTTTAAGGATCTGTAATAATGTTATAAGCCTTAGTTTTGATATATCTTCTACAAGCCATTGGTGTCTGGAAGGATGTTCTTATGCTAGTACCGAAATTTACTCTCTCATTTATTAAGCAGTGACTGTAAGGAGGATAACAAATGTTACAGAATTAGTGCAGATATATTTTGGCTCTGGACATATTCTGATCGTGGATCACGTGGTTGCGATGGAAAGGCTTCCCTCATACAACACTGCACACTTGGACACCTGTGAACCCACCATGATGAAGGGGACGTCAATCCACCGCTGATACACGTTTAACTACGTGCACTAGGGCATTTTAAAAATCGGCCCGCAGTTTTCATGGGCAAAAAGCAACATGTACATAGACCTGTTTAAGTATA
>JAWQUT010000276.1:380927-406463 GCA_033807755.1 Ellobium chinense
ACAGCGACGTCGTGAAACGATTCCTTTGTCAGCGGTTTTTGTTATAAAGGTTCTATTATACACATCTGGGAAGATTTCAAACCAGGATCTTTATATTGATTTTGCTCAATGTGTATTAGAAGGTATTTACTTTGTGATTATTATGTGTTTGTCTCAAAAATTATGTTGCATTTATAATTCACTAGCAGTCTCCTGAAGAGTTTTGATTTTACAACGCCCGATGAGAATTTCTAATAGTACGGACATTTCAATCCGCGCGCCAACTATAAGCTGAATCCACGTGTCTGTCACCGCATCATACAATCACAGACCACTGCTCTACTTAACACAAATTACACACTCTCAGAGTCACTTTGCTTGAACAGTTTTTAAACATGCTGCACTTCAGTTCCATTTGAATAATATGAGTAATGAGCACTTTATATTTTAATAAACTTTTACGTAAAGTTAAAGAAACTGGATCAGCGCTGTCAGAAGGCGATGCATGGTCTGAACGGCTACACCAATGTCGGTCAATTGAAATAAGTAGACTATTGGGACTCCTCAGATAAGTACGTAGTGGTTAAGTACGTTTAGTGATCTGGGCAAGAAATATTTCAAAAGAGAGAAAAAAACAAAAACAAAAATAAGCCTGAGTGTTATGTACATCATCATTTTTATATAACGACTTACTCAGGTATCACATTTCTGATTACAGAGCGTTATAACATGCATAGAATTTATCTATCACTTGTTCTTAAGTATTTTCACCGCAAGAAGGTAAACAGTGGACCAAAATTCCGATAAAAATAATAATAATAATAATAATAATACTGCAGTGGTTTATTGAAAAAAATAGTTTCTACCCATTCATCCGTCCATCATTACGTCAGACTGAGATTGTTTCAGCCTTTATATTTGTCACCGCATCATACAACCACACACAGCTCCTTCACCACACCTTTAATAATTTTGTTAGTATTAAGATCATCGGAGATACCAGTATTATGTTTGCTTTCTAAATTCGGCTAAGACATCGCTAGTTTCCTTCTTCTGAAAGTAGTAAGAAGAGCCCAGTCGAGTGAACCACAACGTAATTGCAGACTGTCATGACAGGTGACATTATCAAACGGACCTACCGAGTTAAGATAAACTGTACGACTACCATCAGCAGGTCATGGTCTGAGAGACTACATTGAGCAGAATACGTCTGCAATTCTGGGTTATGTCCATCAATGTTTGAATAAATAATGTCATAGAAGCGCACAATGAAGAAAAGCTCATGTGGATCCAGATCGTGATTTAACCTAGAAAAAGGAATGTACTGTAAATACTAAAATATGCAAATTTTTGGAATTAGGGTCCGTTTTCAGATGCAGTAAGATGGTCACGAGTGGTATTCATCTCTTCTTTCCATGTTAAACAAAATGATCCGTCGTGAGAAACATACTTACAGACTTATAATGTCGCTAATGTGGAATTATTGTATCATACTCGTAGAATCTCGATACTGATGCCTGACGCAATATGATGCATAAATGGAATTTTCAGAGCTGGAATGAAAAGTGTTTGCAACAACGAAAACTTATTATCAGAGTCATCGTGATATCCACTCTGAGGGACTGGGGTCTCCGCCTGCACGCACATAGATCGTCAAATCTTCCTGTGTTAAACAAACATTTATATTTGCTATCAAAGGTTTGACTTCATGATAAAATGCACTTTTCCGAAATATGCTACCTATCCTATTATATCTTGCTCTGAAAAAATGTCGATTAAAAAAACAAAACTTAAATAATATGAGCGAACTACCAAAACAATAAACCGAGATTACTTTCACTGCTGGGCTGTGCCTTGGAAAAGTCACAGTCAGAAAGGCCTCAAATTCAGATGACGATTATCCGAAGCAAAAATCACGTCTAGTAGAATAGGTCCGGGCTAAGGTTAGACAAATGGGAACTAATTTTGAAGTATAGTTAGACTATTTTATTAGAAACGCATCCTCGCAGCTGATATCTCAGGTGGCTTTTCTATGAAGGGCGGAGGGAGGGGATGGGAGAAACGAGACAGGAGACTCTGTTGCCGGGAGCTGTAAGCAAATGAAACATTGTTTGGATGTTTGGATGCTTCACAATGAGACAAGTCTGTCGCTGCACCCTGAATGCTTGTACGCACCGAAATCCTGGCTCTAGAGATGAGTTCCATGCCCTGCTTCAATGCAAACAATTTACATTATGAATGATGCCGCGTTTTGAGGCCTACTATAGATACCGTGACACTTTAAAACACAAGAACTCTTCTATGCCACAATATATACACCCTTGGATGTAAATCTAGCTATTCTAGTCTTTGTAATGACATATTCAATGTTTTCTCCAGAGCGAGCGACCGGCGATTCCTCCCTTAAATTTCATTTTTTTCCCCCGTTACGGTACATTGAACGAGCCCCGATCTCTCTTTTTGCACTCCAAAGTTTATGTGACATTAGACAAAAATAAATTTTCTCTAAAAAAGACAAGTTCCTCCCTCAGATTTTTAACTCTGGAACTCAAATGATCCGAAGGAAACACTGCTTATTGAAATCTTGAAGTCTTCCTCACAGAGTATTGTATCTGATTTTTAAAAAATGTATTATTACTTTCTTTCGGTGATTCACATTCGTACTAATATGCGATAGATCACTTGGTGTTGCCAAATATTGTCACTGTAAAAAAACAACAACAACTACTCGACCTATTTTAAAGTTTAAAGTCCTCAACAATTTAAATCACATGCATTTTAAATTTGGCACAAAGCAGCAGATGGGTATTGTGTTTAGATACCTAGATTGGGTGCTCTGTGATACTTGGTGAAATGTAATATTATATTCCATTCATTTTCTTGATGGGGAAGGAATATGAGCCCGCTCTGATATTATCAGGAGAGTATGCCGGTAGGGATTTTACCAAATGACCGTGAAAAGAAAGGCTAAGAAAAACCTTTAGCACTAGAAAACTTTCTGTGTCTATTGGGGATCGAACCCTGAGCCTCTCAGTCTGCAAGTCCGAATATGCTACCACCTACTGTC
This sequence comes from Ellobium chinense, assembly GCA_033807755.1. NCBI lineage: Eukaryota > Metazoa > Mollusca > Gastropoda > Ellobiida > Ellobiidae > Ellobium > Ellobium chinense. The sequence goes on from JAWQUT010000276.1 coordinate 383,974, forward strand.
TGAATCACTATTCCCTAACTTCCACGTGTAAGCCTAGTGTGCACCTGTGACCCTGAAACACTTCCCAACCGCTCAGAGGTGCTCATATATCAGGGTAATGTTATCCAGATTTGAAGCACCCAGTATTACTTGAACAGTTTTAGTGTAGCTAGATTTATTTGTTTGTTTGTTTGTTTGTTTGTTTGTTTGTTTGTTGGTTGGTTGGTTGGTTGGTTGGTTGGTTGGTTGGTTGGTTGGTTGGTTGGTTGGTTGCCCGGTACATAATTTTACACCGATTAATGTAGGGGGTCTCATATTTAGCAAGACATCCTGAAATGCGAAGAAGGAGCACTAAAACAGGTGGTCTCAGGCGGCCCCTAGGGGCCAAAAAAGATCAGAGAGAGACCCATTTATGCATCTAACCAAAGGAATAATGAGAGTACGCAGTTACGCTATGAACGACAGCAAAAGGCAGGACTAGCTAGTAGGTCATGTTTGCCATTTGTCAGTCGAGTAGCACATGACATTGCAACTTCTTTCGCATTACGGGGCTATATTCCTCAATAGATTTGACCACAATAATTTGCTTTAAGAAAGGCAGTATAGATGTGTGTAGATGTGGTATGAATTTAATTGTTCCCTTCCCCATCACGCCTTTCTCGAGCATCGCTGGGACATCATAGCTAGTACTGATAAAAATTAATATCTGTTAAGTCCAAGAAGGTCAGTGTAGTTACTTCTTATCCTTATCTCACAGTACAAGTGGTTGTGGCATAGTAGTATGCCAGTGGAATCACAGAACGGCACCCATCACAGAAGAACCCCATGGTCCAAGTATGTTGTAGAAAGGCCCCTTTCCACCCCCTGTCCCTCCTAACTGTTCTTCTGTTCCTAACTGTATGCTAAGCGCATCAAGAGATGCAAGGTCATGATGAGCCTCAATGTATGTGTGTCTGCAAACGAAGAGGAAAGGCATGGGAAGGTGAAGGGGAGAGAAAGGAGAAATGTGCTGGACAGTCACCTTCTGTCTGTGAAAGAGCTGATAGTACAGAGTATAATACAGTTGAATAAATAAGTTCATTAAAAGCAGACATGTCCCAAATTATTTTACGGTCGATTTCATAACCTGTCAAATCATTACAATGAAAAGCCGGGCTACACGCACAGGGAAATAGGGATGAACTGACCTTCACTTTGCGCTCTAGACTTAAGCCATTCCTTCCATTATAATTCTAATTCCCTGTCTAATTATGTTGCGAAAATTATGTTATTAAAATTTCTGGGAATCATTCACAATCGATACTCATTTTACTCATACAATTAATATGTGCCACACACATATGCGAAATATAACATATTCTGTCAACGCAAACAAAGCATCTGTCAGCATCTCAAACGAAATCCACCGATAGGGCAGAAAATATTGATTTCTCGTGGCATCGCCCACTCTAAACTGCCCCGAGTGACTTGACCGGCACAGTGTTTTTCTTATCTCTATTTCTGTCCAAGACGGCGTTTCTTATTTTGCGTTCATTGTTATTCGTCTGCACATTGTTTGTGAAGATTTGTGAATTTAGTGTGGAAGTGGAAAACACCTATTTGATGAGGAGCTCTGATTCCAGCGTTCCTAGCATCAATTAACCGAATATTAACACAAATGTTTCAGTTTTATTGAAGAATGCATAATCGCTTGAAAGACATACATTACTGTTGTATAGCAACCAACTATTCACAGAAATTTAGACATGAATGGCGTTATCTGTTAGTGACATGATGGCGGAGTGATCTATATGTTCAGTGCATGAATAAGACATATAGCCAGAACGGCTGTCAGCTTCCGTCGTTCCCGCTCAGTTTCAATATCATACTCGTATTGTTCGTTTTGTATGATATTTGTTTCATGGTTTGTTCCGTTTGATCCACTTTGACCACTGTCAGATTAAGGGCTCTGAGAAGATTGTCAGGTATTCTATTTTCTCTGAACATTGTACTCGTCAGTTTGCTTGTATGCATTTTGAGAGTGTGAGAGACTTTTATGAATCTGTATTCGCGTGCGCGTGCGAGCGCATGAATGTGTGTGTGTATGTGTGTGCGTGTGTGTGTATGTGTGTCTGTGTGTGTGTTTAAGTGTGTGTGAGAGTATTTGAGCTGAATCATCACGTCCCAAAATATCTCTAGATAGTTTGATCAGCTTGAGATAAAGCAGCGAATTCTACTTACTGTTTGTAATAAATATAAAAAGTAGTTAGTATACGAAATACTGACGGATGTTTATTTTATTAACAAACAACCCCTTAAACTCAGGGGCAGACAGATCAGAATGGCCTGTCTGGGTTTATTTACAAATATCATCATGGTAAAATGATAACTATTAGAAGTACGTTCATTAGTCGTGTGTGTTAGAATCAAATATTATAAAATTGCTTCCTCTTAGCCCGGGCGTCACTAAAATAAAAAAGAAAACACCACATCAAAGAGCTCATAAAAATCACATCTCATGTCTCCTAATAAACTTAGTAATTTGGACAATGGGGAGAGTGACATAAACGTTTCAAATACTTGGAGGTTTGTTAAAAGTTCTTTAAATTAACCATTTTAACTCGTTCATCATTTAAAAAAGGGCATAAAAGAACAAAAAGGTGCATATCCCCGACATCAAATCTGTACATTTTACATATTTCAGATTCACTCATACTTTTTTTTTAATATAAATCTTGTTCCAGGCCAAGCGTGTTTGATCTGGCACAAAACTTGTGTGATTTAACATAAAAAANAAGAAAACTCCACATCAAAGAGGTCATAAAAATCACATCTCATGTCTCCTAATAAACTTAGTAATTTGGAAAATGGGGAGAGTGACATAAATGTTTTAAATACTTGGGGGTTTGTTAAAAGTTCTTTAAATTAACCATTTTAACTCGTTCATCATTTAAAAAAGGGCATAAAAGAACAAAAAGGTACATATCCCCGACATCAAATCTGTACATTTTACATATTTCAGATTCACTCATACTTTTTTTTTAATATAAATCTTGTTCCAGGCCAAGCGTGTTTGATCTGGCACAAAACTTGTGTGATTTAACATAAAAAATTAAGCCCACTGATAAGATATGGCTCAAACTGAATATTTGGTTTTATTACTGGATAAAAGCTGAAGAATTCTTTCTTTCCACATTCCGTTAGCCATTCATTTTGATTTTGGGAAGACCAAATGTAATCTGGTTAAAATATATGTGCCTGTATTAAAAGAAAATAGACGTTCTAATCCAAATTCCATAAGAATGTTATAAACAGTTTTATACATACAGGGTCAAGATGACATTTTACCTTCTATGAAAGACTTCAAAAGAATTTCAAAAATAGTTTTTGCAAGTCTCGTTTCTCATAGTGCCCGTAGTCTTTCAAAGTAAGATACTCTTTTACAGTAAAAAATAAATATAATTGGTTTCCAGCCTAAATCATCAATGACAACAGCCGATGCAGGCTTCAGATTATTTTTCAGAATCATGGTCCTATATCATATTGAAAAGAGTTCAGCTGTTTCATTTCTTGTTGTGTGGTGTTAAACTGCGCTGTGGCCCATAGAAAATGTAGAATATAGAAAAGTCTATTACAAGTCACTTCCTTCCTTATACAGTTATTATTTACCACACACAGTGCGTCACTCCGACCACCATACACAAACTCTATGTATATATAGCACAACCAAATAATATCACAGTGCATATATGCGATTTCGACACTATCTCCTAACGCTTTGGTACATAGAAACACAACAATAATTAAGAAACAACAATACACATATGGGCGTACAGGCGCGCGTGCACACACATCACTCACACACACACACACACACACACACACACACACACACACACACACACATACACACACAGAGGCACACACACATGCACGCAAGCATACGCAAAAATACACAGACGCATACATACGTTGGCAGATTGTAATTCTTTCGATGCACATGGCTGCGCATCCTGGTAATCAGCCGGTACTCTCGTAGACAAAAGACAGATAGATCCCTGTGGTCTCGACAGCATGCACTTCCTCATTTCTCAGCCCCACTCCCTGAATTTATTTGGACTTTTCAGTTTTCTTTCTTTCTTCTTTTTTTTGTGTTTTGAATCATAACGATTTTACATTCCCTTCTGGCGCTCACTTTTTTTTTGCTACTTTTTTTTTACTGAAAACAATAAAGTTACTAAAACAATATTGTCAGTACTTTATTAAAATTCAGATCTACAAATACCATGCACAATATACATGGAGGTGAGTGTTGGTAGCAGTTACAATATTGCCATGGTTGTATAGGAGGCTATAGTAGTAGAGTACAAGCGATGAGCTTGTAAAGAATGTATAATGACCAACGCTGTAAACGAGTATCTAATGTTACTTGTTCCCGGCAAACAATTTCCAAGTAATAGACGACGGGGCCAGAGAAGGATACGAGGTACCGTGGGTCATATTCTTGGGAACAGAAACGAGTATGGAAGATTTTGGTAGCCCTTCCCCACGCTCCCAGTATAAAAAGACTAACAAATAAATTTCTGAGGGTGTCATGCTCATCCCTTATGGAGTAATTCTTACTTCTCTCTTAGATGCTGGAAAGATTGCAGTTTCCTGTCGACTAGGCAATTTAAAAATGACTGTACACTCTTATCTTCTGTTCAGAATGATCCAGCTTTGACTTGAAATGGTGTTGTAATTATTTTTAGAGCTAGGTCTAAAGCTTTATTCAGTCAACTGATTGCATTCACTATCCCTACAATTGTTGCTTTTCATGGTGTATGGTTACTTGAAACAGGGACGAAAACTGGCTCTTTTGACAGGGTAAAACAGTTGGAGAAAAGATGTCGTAGTCGGTATTAGGGATACTTATTTTGTAAAAAAAAAAAATTAATCACGTTTAAAATGGCCAACCTGGCAACGCCATGCAAATTATAACTGACACTCACGACTGTTCTGCGTACCAGATTTTAACCCATGTATTTCCATGTCCCTTGTTGGTCGTGCGGTGAAGCTCTAACATGAAGCGATCGTAATGCTCGTACTTCGCGTCATAATGTAATTAAATATGCAACTAGACCCATTTCTGGCGTTCTTCATCTAGAGAAAGTATATGGAATTTTTGAAAGTCACAAAATAGGGCAACCGCTGAAGACAAAAGAGATTCTACCAAAAATCAACCAACCAACTAGGGAAGAAGCATTCATATAATCTATGTATCTGACATTTTCAGTATTTTATCGTACCTATCTACTACATTTTAACCACTCGCACTCCTAAATGTTTCATAAACTATTCAGATACCATCTTCATACTAATTCACCTTTGAGCTGTTTATAAACATTGACAATCAGGGGCGGATTTAGGGTATGTGAGACCAATGCACGGAATGATGTTGTGATGTGGGGCCCTCTTCCCCACCACTAAGAAGTTCTTGATTGGAGCAAATTCTGTTATAGAAGCAAGTTCAACAATAAAATAAACATTGGTCCTCTACCCGCTCTTTCTTTCTGTCTTTCGCTTTCCTTCTCTTTTTTTATCTTTATTATTTTATTCTCTTGTCGTCGGACTCATAACCCGTCCGTGCCCATGTCTCTATCAGCCGTTCTTGACCTAACGACCAAATCAAAAGCTTCTGCCCTCCTGTAGGCACAGTGTACTGCATTTAAAGGAAGTATTATGAATTTTTTTTTGAAGTGGCCAGTAATTTATCATTTTAAAGAAACAAAAATTGATGATGTTCTGTGCTAACCATTTTTTTATTTTTCTTTCTTTTAGTACAAGAGACTTTCCTTGAACGACTTTCTGAAGTTTTCTTGCTACCATAACCATTAGAATATTGCATGGTTCTTGACGAATAGAGTCTTCATTCATTCTGTTACATTTAAATTATTCCACGCCTGCTAACTCTAACCTTCTTACTACTTCTTTTAGATTGAACAAAAGGAAGGAAATCTCAATACTTACGGAAGTTTTTATTTCATTAAATCAAAAGTATCTCGCTGTAGCGTGTTTGCATGACAGCTTTGTTGCGATATATTATATTGGCTCTTTAACAGTATTATGTATAGTGTGAAAAGACGGTGTAGAGACGGTCTTAATAGACGTAGCGATATTCTCTTTCTTTCTCTCCCTCTCTCTTTCTCTCTCTCTCTCTCTCTCTCTCTTTCTTCTTCTTCTTTTTCTCTCTCTCTCTCTCTTTTTCTCTCCCCGCCCCTCTCTCTCTCATTTACTTTTTTCGTGCGCAAAAGCATGGGTGATTTCAGACAGACAGCTAGTTGGTTCTAAGTGTTAGATTACTTAAAAAACCGAACGCCCCTACAAACAACTCACTTAACATCATAATATTATTTTGTTTCCCNCCCCCCCTTGCTCTCTAATGTTTTTCTCATCTGCTCTTTTCTTAACCATCCCTCGTTTCCTCCCTCCCTTCCTCCCTCCCTCCCTTGTCAGACTCAACCTAAGTCGCTGACTTCTCCTCCCATCTCCCATCTCACCCTCACTGATCTCACTCGTTTCGGAAAACTCATTTCTATGTCCCATTCTTTTGTAGCTAAAAACAACCAACATATGCAAGTCTTTATTCACACTGAGATGATTATGGTAAGAAGCAATAAAATTTATTAGAAGTCTGCAGCTACACAGTTGCATAGCCTTGCTTTCCGATTTTTTTCCCTGAAGATGCATATTATCGTATTTTCTCCTAAGGTAGACTAGTAAAAACTGAAGGAATTTTAACTGTTCACCAAAATAAACCCCAACGCAATCTCCCACGTTATATTTTCCCCCTTAAAGCATTTTTCAAACATTCTGTCTGTAGTATTTTTTTTTAAATTTCCGTCTTGTTAAAGCTGTGATTACAGTGACAGCTGTGTGATCAAATAACATTCGTTTCATTTTTTTTGTGTTAAATGGGGAAGGCTTGGTTACATCTTGGCATATCTGTTATCATAACTTCAGTTTTCCTGCGGAGATAAACGAAAAATTGGGACAAATAGGTCTAGAAGTCTGGCTTCGGTGACAAAAAATTAAGTTATACAAACAGAAAATGAAAAATTGATACTTACACAGGTGATGTAGAGTGTCTTTATACAGGTCACACTCATTTTGTCACAAAGACTGGAATTTCTATCCAGTGTGCTCTTCAAACAAACCAGGTTTGCAGTCGGTGGTGAATTCCTTAATACTCCATAGATATCACTATGTTCTTGGTCTTCACTGGAACGACTGGGAACTCTAGTCAAAATATTTTCAAGTTTCAGGATTCCAGTTTCTCAGCAGCAATAAACAAATATTCTTTTTCAAAAACTTGTAAAACTGAAAATTGATATGGATTTCATTGCTAGGATTGCATTGGGACTGAACTGGCGTCACTGTTATCTATAGACTACACTACACTCACTTTTCTGCTTTTTATGCCTAAGTCGTCTCATTTTTTGCTTATAAAGCTGCAGACACTTTCAAGCAGCAAATAAATATTCCTTGAAGATAAAGGTTTCTCAGCGTGCATACATTTGGTGCCTTTGTTTTTAAGCACACATCTGTGTGATTGTGTGTATATGTGTGTGTGTGTGTGTGTGTGTGTGTGTGTGTGTGTGTGTGTGTGTGTGTGTGAGTGAGCTGGTGCCTGAGTCTGTCTTTGCATGCGTGTGTGTCAGTGTGTGTTTATGTGAGCGTGTCTCTGTGTGGATATGTATAGACACATTTGTGTGTCTGTGTGTGTTTGTGTGTCTGTGTCTGTATGTGCAAGTGTATGTGTGACTGTGTCTGTGTGAGAGTGACAGAAAGAGAGAGAAGAGGAGGAAGAAATGAGTGCAATGTGATAAGTGTATGTGAGGTATCAGTGTGATAGAATGAAAACAAACACGGTGTAGAATAAATAACATCACATACGCTGACCAAAACCTTGCACCAGGAGCCAGTTGCACAGCTACTGATCAGATAAAGGCAAACCTTGTCGTTTGTGAGACCAATTAAAAGCATAATAATTTGGTGAAGGATTGTGGACGAAAAGAAGAGATATTTTATGCCTTTATATCTAAAAAGAAAATTGCAGATGATTGTTACAATTTCGTTGCGCTAACTAGGCTATTAAGAAGAAAAGCTCTGGGGACGGAAATAAAGGTTGTTGTCTCTCCCCATTCCACGCTGCAGATATTCTCCCCTCGCGCCTTGAAATTTCCCTCTCGCCACTCGCCTTTTTCATGGATCTGCCTTCCCTTCCGTCCAAGTCCTTGTTTATCTCAATCAGTTTCATCCTCTTTTCTTTCTCCTCCTTTTATAATATAGACATATAGATATAGACACAGACATAGAAGCAGACACTGACTTTTCTCTCTCTCTCTCTCTCTCTCTCTCTCTCTCTCTCTCTCTCGCTCTCTCTCTTTCTATTTTACAATATCAAAGCCAATCAAAACAAATAATCACCGCTTAAAATAAATCGGTCGTTGCATCACGGTATTGTAAAGCATTCTAGGCCTACACGAACGCTCACCCGAAGTTGCAAATTTGCGTTGTACGCATAATCGACTTGCCGTACAGCTACTGGAATTAGTCAGTCCGCCACCTTTTCATAAGAGGTTGAAATTTACAGTGAAATGTTAGTCTTGCGGTGACCTTATACATATATTATTCCACTAGGTCTGTCCGTGAACTTCAATATGAAGGCAGAAGAAAAAAAAATGCCGAAAGATAGCAAGAGCCAGCGACACAAAGAGAGAAAGAGAGAGAGAGAAAGAAAGAGAGAGAGAGAGAGAACAAATGAGGCATGGAGTGGGTATTGCCAGTACGGCACGAATTACAAAACTTCATAGGGTTGCTATGTAGCTCTAAGGTTGGCCTTTGAAAAACTATGACTATTTTGAATATAGTGCTCAAGCGTTCATGGTAGTTTATTGATTTAAAACACTAAGTTCATAGAACATCTTACTGAAACCTCTGCTGTGGGCGGTGATGGTAATAAACTGTAAAAGCAATGTAAATTCTCAGAAGTGGGGATTATTGACTCAACATCTGGTCTAAAGTTAAACAAAGTAATAAATATTTGCATTGTTTCCTTCTGGTTTTAAAGAGTTTATTTACATGACAGATCTGACTCACTAAGCCACTCTAGCACGTTGACAGACGCGAGAGAATCTACTGTAAATAAATTACACAACTCAGTAGGTCTATATACTGCACTTAACATGATACTTGTGTAATGAAGGCTAAGTATTCATCTGAGTAAAGTTACAATATAATTCTGTGTATACTTGGTGGGCGGAGCTGTTTGAAATAAAGAACTTAATAATTTCATTTGAAATGACGGACCTACTTCACTGTTTATCTCATTAGTACTGCAGTGAGAAGAGTGAGAAGAGGAAGATGATACAATGTGAATAGGCTGTATGTCTTTCGAGGGCGAAGGATCTATATAATCAAACAATCATTCATTACCATTTGAAATGTTCTCAGTGTGAAAACATCGCTGCAGCTGGACCATAAAATTTTGTTCATTGCCGGGATCAGACCCATTCTTATTTCGCAACTATCCAGAACCCAAGACCCGTTATAATGAAATAATGTTCAAGAATTTAAAAGGAAAGAGAATAACCTGAACGCCCTACAAAATACACGGGCTAGAACTGAGAGAGAGAGCAAATATAAGAAACAACACAGCAAAAGGATGCATCCTGCAAACTAGTTTCATATATTTAGGATTTTAGTCAGCTCAAAAAGTATGTAGTGCAATTTTCATGAAACTTGGTGAAAAGCTTTATCTTTGTGTCTGAAATAAGTCGAGCATTATTATTTTGATGCCCAGAGGAAAAAATCTCATATCTCACAGCGTTTGTCTAGATGCAGTAATAAGTTATCAAGACAGCGTCAACAGTTATAATTTCATGACATGAAACCCTGGAAATGTTGGATGTGGTCTGGGATTAAAATGAACATGTTTTGGGGCACAAAATATGAAAACATCCTATCTCACAAAAATTATGTTGTATAAGATATAAGCCTAACTGACAAAGCGTTAGCAGGCTTGTCATTAGGGTTGTGAATTCTGATAGACACTTTGGCGCCTGGCATATTAAAGCAAGATACATGTATCTGGCTAATAGTATATTTTACTATTAGATTGCTGCAATTGAACTTGATATAAATGGGACATGTCTACCAGGTCTATAATATAAATAAACTGTAGGGATTAGCATTTTTAAAAAATGTGTTTATTGGTTTTCCCATCCGCTTCTTCCCCTTGCCCCCATACAAACAGACACGCACACACACACACACACACACACACACACACACACACACACACACACACACACACACACACACACACACACACACACACACACACACACATAACTCTGCACTAGCGGAGGCCAGTTCTCTACTGAGTGGCCTTCTAGCTCTCTCTATATATAATTAAATTTTGCCTCAAGTCAGTATTGTTGCACACATTTTTGCATTTCCACCGTGATGTATTTTGCATTTCAAACATATAATAATACAGTTGTTGTTGTTGTTGTTTTGCATGGAAATTATTAAGATTTGAAGTTATGATGTTTTTATTAATGTTGTTATTGTTAATATCCTATTCCCTATCTTGTCCTACCTCTCTATCCTATCCCTTTCATAGATCCGTATAACTGAATAATCATAAACAATTACCCGAGGAAACTTGAATGATATCATCCATTTTAATGACATTTTACGACGAAAAGAGAAAGTGAAGGTCAGATGCAAAAAATATTGTGCTAAATCTCTGCAGTAGATAAAATAGGTAGATCTAGGTCTGTGATGTGAAGTCGAGTGAAATGCATTATTATTATTATTATTAATTACAATATTTAGTTACAATTAATATTATCATTATTAATAAAGTTCGGCACTGGTTGTTAATGCGAAGTACAGATTAATGAGTAGCAATCGGGCTTCTTCCTTCGTTTTCAATCCACCTATGCGTGTTTATAAAAATAGCTAATCCTGAATGTTATCTTATTATTTTGTATTTTCCCACAGCTAGCCTGAGGCTGACCACCCAGTGTAAGGAGCACAAGCGACCCACTGAGCCCGGCGAGTGACTGGCCTCTCAAAAACAAACGTTCTCCTGCTTTCTCGCTCCTGTGATCATCTTATGATTCTTTGTGGTTATCGCTTCCTGTAGCCATTGCTGACATAAGCGATACTCTGCTGATTTTGACACCATTCGGATAGTCTAATGTGGATATTCATGTTCTTGTAGCTTAGTTATTATTTATGGCATTTTGTTATATGTGTTATCACGCTTTGCCTGTGAAGAAATCGGCTGTGATTTTTGTCTTAAATTTCGGTTGTTCTTTATTACTCCCTCCGTAATACACTTAGGTATTTTAAGTGTATAAAGTGATTATTGTGAATAGTGGAAGGTTTCGTACAAAGGGAAGTGGATATAAGCCTACGGCGGTTATAAAAGTCAACCTGACGTGGAAGAAGTCTGTAGCAGCTAGATTCTTAGCCCAGTCCATACTGACCAAGCATTCAAGCTATATACACGGATTTACCGAACAACCTAAGGCAAAATCATTTCTTACAACATTCAGTCATCGGTACAAACGCTCTCGAGCAAAATTCCTGTGTTAGAGTTCGGCCACAGAACGCTCTGCAAGAGGACAGCTCGGAACATCGCATTAAAGCCGTACGAGCGAAGGAATACCGCTGTCACTGAGCTCACCAGCTTTACCCAGGAGCGCCAAGGTCAACCTACTCAAATGCTCGATATGATGACTGCAGTGATTCCAGCTTCCTTGATACAGGACACCCATATCTCCCATCATTTCCCTCAGGCACCCCATAACGCTGCTCCCCATCACATCATGCCCCCACCCACCTCCCTAAGTCACGCCTTAAGCCACACCTCCCAACCTCCTCCAGTAAGCCAAGGCCAATCGTCTTCTTCCAATTCTGTGCTCCCGATGAAGGTAAGCATAAAAGAGAGGACGCAAGTTCATAACAATGTACATTTCTTTATTCCCTACAAAAAAAAAAAGAGGTGCCACATTGTCACCCCACATCCCCACAACAAAAAAGGGGAAGTGTCAGAGATAATATGGTTGCTTTTATTTGGAAACCGACCCTGACCTTGAACTGTGCCTTTATATCCTGTCATCTTTCTTCTGTACTCATGTGTCTCTTCATTAGTTGTGCTAATTTCACTTTAAGTTTGGAGCACACCTTCTCTTTTTTGATAGGCTCTCCATCATTAGTCACGACATCTAGATCTAGATCATCATTACCTTTCCAAAAACTGTGGACCAGACAGAGTAAAGCTGATCATAAAAACCTTGCAACTATTGATCAAGCCAGAGACGGGGATGATCGCACCTTTGGGTATAGACGATGGCAATCAGCAGCAGAAAGATGCTAGTGTCCTCTGAAACTATATGTGTCCTCAGAGTGTCCTTCCCACTGAGCCAGTGCTGCATCCTATGACTCATCTTTCAACACTGCTGCAGTACTCATCTCAAAAATCAGGGCTTCGTTTGTTTGGTCCCTGCAATTTGACAAAAAAGAAAGTCACAGCCCCTCATTGTAGTCTGTAGGCAGTCTACTCTATGGTTGGTACGCGCAGTCACAGTGAGGAAAAATACACACCTGCTAAAGGTGTGTTAGAATTGTATCGTAGTTTGTGCGAAACTGAAAGCAAAAGCCCGGCAACATGATGGCAACCCATCTGCGGTTTAAAGTTTGTTAATAACATATATCAACAACCTAGTGCCGGAGGAAGATGTGACAAGAAAATAACAAGAGTGTGTATATCAATGAACGAGGCAAAGATATAAGTATTATACATATCACTTGCAAGTCGGTGCGTTGTTTCCTATCGCTTCCGCATTAGTCGCAGCCATCTTGGCTTGCCTAGGGACTAAAACTTCCTTTGCTAAGGAAGGTGTGTGGCTTCCCGTTTGTCAAATTGTAGGAAGCAAACAAACGTAGCCCAGTATAGCACGTCACGCGCTTTCCTCCAACCAAGTAGTATTTTGCCGCGCCGCTGTACGTATGCCCATCTGTCTGTATCATATTTCTATCATCCAGTTTTCAATTCATAATAAGTGTCCGCTGTTCCGCCAAAACGGTAATCTGTGACATTTATCTGACATCGAGTTCAATCGCTACTCACTGTATAGATGTGCAGCATCTGATGTCTTTCTATAGAGACATACTTGAATGGATAGGCATATTAATTTAAACTGTCAGCAACAACATATTACTTTTACCCAGCTTTTGACATTAGCTGTATCTATGACAAGGGTCGCAGTATTTTATCCAAGCCGAAAGAGAGTAAATGAAAGACTAAGTAAACGAAAGTCTTGGTTGAGAATTATAATATTGGCGTCATAATTTGTTTGTATGTAAATGGATTATTTGTAAACGGATCATGGCATGTTTTCAATGACCCGAGTAATTGATTATGTAATTATATGATTATCCCTCTAAAAATAAGATTTTTCTATGACATCCTATTTATTATCCTTAATTTATGAGAACTTTTGATCCGAATATTATATTTCTTTACATTCGATTTTGATTTCTCAGCCTTGAGCCACAACGCATAAGGCAACAATTACGGCTTTCACAACTGAATGAAATCAGTTTATCCGTATTCATCTCGGCCAAATGTGTAATTGGATATTGGGAAAGTGAGGGATGTTGTAGTAGCCATTAGACGACAGGATCGTGGAAATTTAACCCGATACCTTCTTCGCGCATTTTGGAAAGGAAAGAAACATGTCTTTGGGAAGAGAAGCAACATGTAGATTACCTATAGGATCTACATGTCCAGCTAGACTGTTTAGGCAAGTACATGTTGGGATATTCGACACCCACCGATTATTCCTTATTATTTGAGTCAACGCAGTCGTTCAAACGTGAATTTTAAGGACAAAAAAATATTTGTAAAAATGGCAGTTCCAAAACTATTCTCATTTATAGCGAAACAGTGTCAATGACATATTTTTTTTTACATTATTTGAAAAGTAGAATATTTGGAAGAGTAAAACAAGTAAAATCTGGATTTTATTCCATTAAGTTTCTGCACGCAAACATCAAAGGGCAGAGAACGACAAATTCTCATTTTTAAAACAGCTGGCCGTGACAGAGCGCTTCATCAGAATACTTTATGTGGATTTTAAGTGGGTCACTCGAACTACATAAACTACTTTCAAAGCCATTAAATGCATCCAGATGAAAAATCTGAAGGTCTCAAAAGCTGATTTTGATCAGTTTACCTGCACTCAAATCAGTTTCTTTGGACGCTGCTGATCTTAGACTTGACTACATTCGTTATTGATTCCCATACCGAGTCTGTTACACTCTGTTGATACGTCAGTAATATTTAACTTCTGATAGTTTTGAACAACAACTTGAACGATACTGATTTCTTGTTCATTGCTTTGAGGATAACTGTCTTATTATTATATTATCACAAGCAGAGCGAATAAACATTTTCTTTTCATGGTATTCATACTGTGAAATTCATCATCTTGAGTGTGGTGAGCATTTTTGCCAGGTCAGTTACGGCCCTTGAAGTGCCAATAAACAAACTTAAGCTGAATGTTATTTTGCCCTTATCAGTCCTGAGACTAAATGAACTTTGTCCTCCCTCATTCACTTCTGTCTGCTCTACAAGTGGTGTTTTTTTTTGTTTCACAACGTTCTAATTTGGGCGAATTTTGTGAATTAAGTTTGACTTGCGAAAATAACTTCCAACGAAAAAAAAAAGGTTCCGTTCTAATTTTTTTTACAGAACTTTCTGCTAGATCTAGCAAATAAGGAAAATGCTTGCCACTACGCCTCAGTGTTGAAATTTATTGTGTGTTTACTGAATTCTGTCCCTCTTTCGATAGCGATGATTTCAAAATAGCTCAGAGAATGGTCTGGAAATATGAATTTGGCTTTCAGATAGTACCGACCTAAAGAAAATATCTTTTTCGTCAAAAAGCTGGAATTATTATCATTATTATTATTAATATTATTATTATATAAAAAGATTAGGAGCATTGCGACGGAAATTATTACGGCGAAACGATGATTTAAAGTATTTGGTTCGCCTTATGGACCTAAATATAAATTATTTTTTTGTAACCCTCTTGTCAACAAGCCAACGTGTAAAGTCACCAGTATTATCGACAGTGTCTCTACTTCGCTTGAAAAATTAAGGGGGTCGCTTCTAACGATTTTATTACAAATAATGATCTCCTTTTTTTAAATTATCGTCTTTGTTATTAGTAGCTGCCCACCCCAAAGCTATAAATGCTCCCCCCCCCNAAAAAAAAATTTTAAGCTTGCTTGATATTTGTTCTTACATACACATGAGATAACCACCAAGGGAGGGCTAGCGGAAATTAGATGTTTGCAAAAAGCAATTCCTGACTTTTCCAGAAAATTACATCTTAGCGTCAACATCCATTGCTACAGTAACTTTAACGTTAACACTTTCCGCTTACACATCCATCCTGTGTTCTGTTGAAGCTGTATGAATGGCACAGCAGTTCCGCTGGAACTGGCCAAAATATAATGTTCAATTTCTCCAGCTGATAGAATTGTTCAGCATACAGTAGAATTGAAGTCGTTAAGAAATGTCTAGTCTATATTTCCATATTATCTGAGCTGAGAAAAGACTGTTTTGGCTGGTGTGTCAGTCAGGGAACAGAACTGGAACACGACGATCTATTATCTTTTCGTTACCAAAAACTCGAGCAATTTTGTGCCGAGTCCTTCATTTCTCGATCGATTTAGTTCAAATTTGTTATTTGAGTAACAAAGTCACTGTAAATGGCCGTGAATTTTTTTTTTCTGTTTTCGTTGACCAAAGAGGTATCTCCTGCTACGAATTTACAGAAAATGAGTGTTTCCACATCCTCGGGAAGCGTGACCTGTTCGGCTGTTCCATTTTCAATTGTCGCTGCTCTCCGCCTGCAACAATAATTTACTAACCAGGCATTGATCCTGTGTGGTTGCACACCAGGGTTGCCAGTTGGGCTGTATAGAATTTCTCATTTTTTGTTTGTTTGTGTGTTTATTTGTTTGCTTGTTTGTTTGTTAAATGGCCTCTGGCGCGTAAAAATAGTTTTGCCTGTTGTCTTTTTCTTGCCTCTAAGTGTTATTTATTTATTTACAAACGCCTCCTTATAATCGGAAAGGGGGGNGAGGGGGAAGGGGAGAGAGACTAGCCCCATATCCTGTCTGCGTCTATTTACATCTATTATGGTAAAATGATAATTATTGTTATTATTACAATTAAATCCAGAATATTAAAATCAAATATTATAAAATCTTTCTCTTGGTCCAACCTTCACTAATATGAGAAGAAAATACCACATCTCATAACTCATAACTCTCGCAGCTCGTGTCAAGATACAAAAGAAATAATTTAGAGAATAGGGAGATTTTATTAATTTGTCTTGTTTCCTTACAATATTATCAGTAGATCTGACCTCAGCAATTAGCCTTTTATAAAAAGGCCATTTTAAATGCATGTAGATACAGTTTTTGGTTTTTTTTTGGTCTGTTTCCCGCAAAGTATGTGGAACCCTCTACCAGTAAAAATAAAAAGTACGCAATGCTGTGCAGAATGTGTGTTTACCTCTCGACCTACTTTGCTCCTAAATTTGCTTGAGGCACAGATTCACTGTAGATGACCCATTTTTGGACTGCAGCGGTGTATTTCCTGTCTCCAAAATTATAGAAATAGATTTTCCCACGTCCAGTGACTCATGACCTGTTCAATGTTTTCACTACTCTGACAGAGTGCACATACAATTCCCTTTTCTTTTTTTTTAGATAGTGTCTGGCGTCAAGGGAAATTGGTTTAACATTTTGTCAATAACTTAATAACTTGCCTTTAAGAGTTATATTTACTGACAACGTAATAGCTGACCACAACACTTGCTATAAGAAGGGCACTAAGAATATGTGTAGATTCACTTCAGTGGTATGTTTCCTACTGATACACGGAGCCCTCTACTAGACTATGTACTCCCAAAGGCCAAGACTG
Organism: Ellobium chinense; assembly: GCA_033807755.1. Taxonomy (NCBI): domain Eukaryota; kingdom Metazoa; phylum Mollusca; class Gastropoda; order Ellobiida; family Ellobiidae; genus Ellobium; species Ellobium chinense. Next base: position 400,997 of record JAWQUT010000276.1, read on the forward strand.
GCTTTCTTGTTTGGGCAGTTACAGGAGATAAAAGCTCTAAATTATAGCCAGTTCGACTGTACATAGGTTCTTTTCTATTGCTGCTTCTGCGGACCATTGTCACTAACTATTCGAAACAAGAACTGTTGGAATATTCGAATGTGGTTCGTTATTGCTCGTTATTTGTTCGAATAATCAGAACGTTGCTACTATATTTTGATTCATCTGCCTGCTCATTCTTTCTTCAGCATCAGGACGAATGAGTGGCTTTGACAAAGATCACATGTCCCTGTTAGAGCCGATAATGGGGTCATTATGGACAATCAGATTAGATAAATTCATTATGTGCACGGCAAGGAAGGGATGTTTTCGTGAATCGCGTACCACGGTAACATCAGACCTAGCAGGAGAACAGGAAAGAGGCGACAAGAGATGGAAGTAGCAAATATCCGCCACAAAAAAATCCATTTATTAAGAGTGAATTCCAGCCTCTCATAGTGCAGAAGTGGTCAAGCCATCTGATATACAAAGTCATGGAAGAGCAGTCCATACGGCGACAACATGGACCAGTTCAAACAATGAGAGAGGCTTAAAATCTTTCCATCAGTCTCCCAACAGGACTACCGCCTAGGGCCTTAGGGGCCATTTAACACAAAGAAAGTTGATGACTGAATGAATGAATGAATGAATGAATGAATGAATGAATGAATGAATGAATGAATGAATGATGCTGAACTCTCCCAATCAGACTCCACTTAAAGGAGATCGTATCTACAGGTACATAGTTATGCTGAAGCCCCAAGACTGAGGAATCCAAAACCCAAGGTTGATGCAAACAACAAAATGTCCTAAGAGTCAACCATTGCTAACAATCTGTTCAGTAGACAACTCCATAGGAACGATGTGACCCTTTGTTGGCGGCTCACCCATAAAATATACTAGCTGAATTATTATTGTTTGATACTAATATACTGCTATTTTTGTCCCTCTAAATCATTCCCGAAGGTGTCGCTTGAGTATTTTCATCATAAGACGTTTCTGGTCATCGTTATTAACAGCCACGTTAGCTCTAGAACGTCATCATACTTTCTTGCTTGGCTTCTCTTTAAATATGTTTGTCTCATTCTTTAGCCCTTCTATTAAGTTGCAGTACTGTCTGTGACACTGGTGCTCCTGGTTTCAACATAATCCTGTGGCTGTGGTTATATCAATCTAGCCCGCTACACTGTCCAGATTCTCTAACAAGCCCAGGACCTCGACCTCTAGCAATGTTGTGATAACGGGTAACATTTACGGTGTCATGGCGGCTTGGCTCAAGGGCATACACTAGGTCACTGGCATCTACGGGGTTCTCTCACAGGCTTGACATTCTCAATCGTGTTCTGTTGGCCTGTCTTCCTCTACATCTCTAAACCCAGCCTGTCCACTTCTCACACTTCCGTGGAACATTTTCCTCCTTTTGAGTTTAAAGTTTAACATTTCATTTCATCTGTTCACCTGTATCTCTGTTTCGATTCAATAGCCCTATGATTTTCACGTTTTGTATATTTGCTCACCTATTTCTGTTGTGTACATTATATTCATACAATACATAATTTTCATCTCTCAGGACCACGACGCAATCAAACTATTTGTGGGTCAGATCCCACGAAATTTGGAAGAGAAGGATTTACGTCCTGTATTCCTGGAATTTGGAGATATTTACGAGCTGACTGTTCTAAAGGATAGGTTTACGGGCATGCATAAAGGTAAGGAGTAGATTTGTGTTTTTGTATGATTTGACCCTTTTAGTTTTCCAGTCACAAGCAGCATTGCTCCAGCCAACCTTTCAAGCCTTTGTTTTCGTTTGCATTTTACCCTTCATCATCCATTTTGTGCCTCTGTTCTGGTCGCTGGTAGTGCTGGAGTCGTCACTCCTATTCTTTCACGTGCCATTCGATCTCGAAGCTTAAAGTACTTAGGCTCTATTTTCGAGATTTTTACCCGCCTCTGGTCATACCCTGAGTTTCATTCCCACTATTTCCTTATACTAAACTGATGTACCAAATAAAATATCTTTGTTGACTGGTTCACATCATTAGTTTTATTGTAAAACAAATGTTCAGAATCTCTGGAATTTCAGCTCGTGACTCGTTTCATTACTGCCGGCTACAATCACTCTGGTCATCAGCTGGTTGAGATGAGATAGGAGTGCATCAGAGCCATGACTGGCCAATCCAATCAACTGACTAGCGATTAAGGGCAGAATATATTGGTCCAGCTGTAATTATATACTTTATTTGTACTTTAATGTCGGAGAATCATGTGTCACAGGGACGGAAACGTAAAAGTAATTGTAAAGATCATGACAAAAGTTTATTCAATGTTCTAGAGGAATAATGATGACACTCACAACAGTAGGTCTTCTTTTCAGTACTTGTCAGTCTGATCTTTGATTGCTTTTCACTTACCATTAACGTTTAACAAAAGGCAGGCAGGACAGACAATATTAAAATAGCATCAGTGCTATTTTTGGTTGTTTTGTTTTTCTTTTCCTTTTTGCAAGAAGAGGTCACTATAGCGGTCCTAATCTTTTCCAGTAAATGAGACATATGAAGCTTGTCTTGAAGCAAACAAACAAAAATTTTAAATGTGTCCTTATATTTTCATTCTGTTAATGCGTACACAGTTCACTAGACCTATTGTTTTATTATTAGCCCGTTCTTACTTGGAGATATTTAAGTGGTAACATTATGTGAAAAGTGGTACATATAAAGTAAGTAAAGCAAATAAAGTAGAATTGATGAAGATTCATTTCAATGGTGCCTTGATATGAAGAGAACACTAACAAAATAATGTAAAGTCAGATATTCACACTGCGCCAGGGACGGGGTGGTTGCAGAAAGGAGAGAGAATAAAGGTGTAATATAGCTCTGACCCGTGACTTCAATGCAAGTTTATAAAACACAATATATTTTAAACCTTGGTCTCGCAAAGTGTAATATATTATATATATACACCTGTCTTTGTAACAATCAGTGGCTGGTTCATTCAAAAGAACTGTCTAGGAATACCTCACACTACACGAGGCGCTTTGGAAACTGTAAAGCTCCACATCGCTTAGAATGACTGTGATGTACAAATTGTGTGCATGGGCGTAGTTGCCAGTATAACTTTTCGTCCACACTGAAAGCCCTCTTAAAGATCCGGGGAAGAAAGAAGGGCAAAGCCTGTTAGCAAAACTGTCTCTTCCAAGCCGAAAAGAAGATGACCAACTGGTTATTCCTGGTAACGCTAATAAGTAGTGCCATTACTGGGTAACACTTCCATTTTTACTCGCCTTCCTTTTCATCTAAATAATATATTTCTTCCACGTTTCTTTCGCTCTTTCCATCTTTGTTTTGTTCCTCTCGTCCCTTTCCTCTAAAATCTTATCGGGAAATACGTTTCTATGCTCACTCTTCAGCCCCGCCTTCGGATCCGTACACTTCATGGTGATCATACAGACTGGGTGAATGAAACACATAACAGCAAAATAGAAAAGCTTTATGAAAGTAAGCACTGCGCAGGGAAGCAAAATATAAAATCGATATTATTGGTTAAACACACTTGTGCATACACACGTACACTCACACACTCGGGCTCACTCACGCACCCCAACCCTCACACACACACACACACACACACACACACACACACACACACACACACACACATACATATATATATATATACACACCCACACACACATACACACACACATGCACACACACACACACACACACACACACACACACACACAGAACGATGTCCACACGCTGTGCAAGCACTCTGAAATATCAGCTGGGCTGGGTCTGATGGGGACTGTTATTACGAAAGTAAATCAAATTTGTGGCACAATGACATTTCGAGACATTTTAGATTCTGTAGGATGAGAGAGTCAGTTTGTGTGACAGGGCACACCATGCACTGCTGGTCTCGAGCTTGTGTTGGTATAATCACAGGGCCACTGATTAAAGATAACTGGCCTAAACACTAAACAAGACATGTCCCTATGCTTCTCTTAAATGATAGTTCCAATAGAAATTCTAATTTAGCTAGCCGTTCTGATTGTGATTGTCATTTACATTTTTGTTCTGCTGTGAGTTTATTGCGTGACTACTGGTGTGAAACATGAAAAGAAAAGCCCGAATACCATTGAATATTTTACTCAGCATAATCTGCTTCTGTAGGTTATCATAGCCACTTCTAGCGCAAACAAGACAGGATTGTATTGCTAACATGCTGTTAGAAGTGCCACGTCGGTTGAGAGAGAACTGCTTTCCTATGTCTTCAGAGCCACCACAAAAGGAAGAGAAGGGAACACACAAGCAGCTTTTTGTAAATTTTATGTATCGTTGTTTCTTCCGGTCTGAAATGGACCAGACATGTTTATGGTGAACATATTACAGATCACACTGGACCTTGTCTCATCACAACAATCACTGAACTCCTACCAGAGGGTAGCTAAGTTAACGCGGCCATTGCTTACACGCTATAATTCATTTTAGCTAATAACCACGGAGTTACAATGAGAACACTTTCAGGCTGTTACATGACCGGCAGTCAGCATGCAGTGCTGTGAAAACTTGGCCAAGTCTAGAGCTAATCTATTTCTGGGGGAGACTTATCAACCGATTCCTTTCCATTTAACCAGAAGGAGTGAACGTATTATGGGGTGAAATCATTTTTGTTACAATATGCCACAATACAGATCTAATCGGATACTGAAGTCCAACTAAGACTGTTTAATGTACTGTCTAGATTTTATTTCCCTTTAGTAGTAGATCAGTCTTGAGCACTGCTTTCCGATTTCGGCTAATATCAGCTTTCTGTATTAGTTAGTAACAAGGATTCTGAAAGTAAGTTTTCTATGGAAAATTATTAGTATCGTAAACCTGAACTAAAGCATGATATTTTACTCCTGTTTCACACAATCAACAAACTTGCTCCGTACACAGACAGTGCCGGCCAAGAACTGCTCCGTACGGTGATAATTATATTATATTATTATATAGATTTTTTTTAAAGCGTCCTGATGGTCTTAACATCATAGTTGATGAAACGATTAAAGGTGGGCGATTCGCTGACATTTGAAGGATGATTGGTGGATGATATCGGAACGACAGAGATAGTGTTGAGGAGTGGAATATGAAACGTTGTCGATTTTCATAAATCTGATGTTTTGGGTTTTTTTTCTCGTCCATCTTACCAGTCACACCCACTTCACTTTAGGACAATGATATTACCTTGGGCTGTTCTTCTATGATGATAGTTGCATCGGACAATACGCAAGACCCTTTCCCTCCCCCGAAAATCCCTTCATTATAATTTTGACAGCTTACATTCGGAGCTTAGGACTGGCAGGTATTGAGTGGATGTGATGGGGTAAACTTCAAATTATTTTTTTTTAATCTTGTTTCAATTTTTATATACATAATTATAGGAGTGTGTGTGTGTGTGTGTATAT
>JAWQUT010000276.1:448552-460987 GCA_033807755.1 Ellobium chinense
CACACATACATACAGTCACACAAAAGGCTTGTGAAGACCTAGTTATCTTCGTCACTTCCGGGTGTACAGCCAAACAGCCAATGTTTACTTTAAATCACAGGAAATAGCGAATTAAAAGGCCTAAGTTTTTCACCTGGAAACAGCCATCAAGCGAACAATAGCCAGATGGGCGAATTTGATAAAGAATACTCTGCCCTTAGATATGTCACTTGATTTCATTGATCACCAAGATGAAGTAGAGGAAGAATGGAAGTGAAGGGGGTGTACTTGGAGGCGACTTTGTTCACTGGTCTAAGAAATTGTTGGCATTGGTAACAGTTGATCAGTTAGGCCAAGAAAAAAAACAGTCAGCTGAAGTCCTACGTAGCTGGTGCCGGTATTTATGTTGATCGAAGAAGCCACGGCTTGTCTGCTCTCCTCTTAAGATCGGTTTTTATATGACAGAAGGAAGAGGCATCAATTACAAATTTTAACTCTCGAAGATGTTCTGATAAATAATGTATTAGCTATTTTCATGTTTTGCTGTTTTCCTGTGACTTCGAAATCACTCAGGTGAAAAACTTGCTGTTTCAGGGTTCTCCGTCCCTTCCTGCCCCGTGTTCACAAGAAAATTTACAATGTTTAATTAACACATTCTTTTGTGTACATAATTTGCCTGTCTTTTTGTGGGTGCAGGGCAGGAGGTAAGAGGAAATGGAGAAGTTTAAGGTCAGCCTCGGGACCCGTGATTGCACAGAATGGAAGTATCGATGGGTCTTAAGCCGTCATTTGACCAGTGCCAGTCATAGAACTCGGTGAAACATGACATCAGAAGTACAAGCTGAGCTGTGATGATCTCGTCTTTCTTACTGGTCTAATATGTGCGACAAGTGAATCTTAGGCCATGTTAGAAGGAAGGTCCCACACTCCAGCGGCCATTTATTCTAAGGCGATACCTTATCTAGACTTTGTTCTTGGGAATGACACTTTAATCCCCATTCCATATTATTATATTTTTCACGTGTCATACTATGAACACAGTTTGTGGTCTTTTCTGCATTGAGAAGTGCACTACTATACGTAGTTATAGAATTTTTTTCCCATTTGTCGCTGGTTATTAAACCAATCATGGGTTACTGTCACGCGCAGCACGTGAATCAGGCAAGTCACGTAAGGCCGTCTCGTGACCCTCACGTGCTCGATTATTGGCTCCTCCTCCTGGTGACAGAAACAAATTGACCAATCAAATGCAGACGGGGCATTCGTAATTGACCAAACGGTTCGCTGTGTCATCTCCTGAGTAATGATTCCCTTACATATTGGTACCAGGGCTAGGGTGGTGAGGGACATAAAACTCCATTAGATGGGGGAGAAGGGGGCTTCAGAGAACGTTTCTGTAGGATGACATGAGCATAACCTATACTATTAGAATGGACCGGGGGCGTGGCACGCTATTTTGCTATTTTCGAACGCGATGAACTCTGTAACCACTGTTCGCCAAATTCGGAATTGTCAACCTGCATGACATCAATGTCGCTCACCAAAGGTGCAAGATTCCAATAATAATGAATATAAGCAAGTTTGTGCTGTTTTCCCCATATAGTTCTGGTTTTGTCAAGTGAAAAGCCGCCGAGCACCGTGTCAACGGGTAAACCCGTAATATAGTCATCTAGTATCCCGTTGGTAGAGAGGATGCTGGTTCTGGACCACAGTAATAATACAGAGATCACTGGGTAGACAATTTTATTTTAGTCAACAGCTGTCCCATTGATAGAGTGGGTGTCCAGGCCAGTGTATGATAAATCGGGTCAAAAACACGAATGCTGGCGTAGGAAACTGAATAAATGGAGCTGACGACAAGGGCTGTGGACATAGGGGGCTGTAGACATAGGGGCTGTGGGCATAGGGGGCTGTGGACATAGGGGCTGTGATGGGGATGTGGACATAGGGGGCTCTGGACATAGGGGCTGGGATGGGGGATGTGGACATAGGGGGCTGTGGACATAGGGGATGCGGATAAAGGTGGCTTTGGACGTAGGGAACCCCCTCTTGAAACTATGGTGGAGAAGTGTGATTAGATTGATACTGGTACCCTGATTAAGGAAATGAATTAAAAAATGAAGCTACGAGGTCGACAGGCAGACATACGGATAGTCAAACCGGCAGAATAAGAGACACAGACAGACAGACAGACAGACAGACAGACAGACAGACAGACAGACAGACAGACAGATGGCATAGTGAAGTTGATTGTGAATGGATGTGTGTGTGTGTGTGTGTGTGTGTGTGTGTGTGTGTGTGTGTGTGTGTGTGTGCGCGCGCGCGCATAAGTGTATGTATACAAGTATCTGTATAAAGGGCTGTAACGACATCACGTCCCCTCTCCCCCAACCACCATGTATCAACCCATAAAAACGGCAGAGGTCCTGTTCCGAATCTGTTATGTTCCACGAGTGACTAAACATCGATTTGAATTTGAATCATAATCCATGGGTATCTAAATTCACGGCAAAGGTTCGTGTGAGACCGCAGAAGACAGGAGTGTCCGGAGGACATGCTACCCCGTGGACGTTTTTTTTTTTTAAAAAAATAGCAAGAGGAGCAATTTGGAGCCAAAATTGTGTGATTCTTTTATCTTGCATATTTAAAAGAGGCAGCATAGCTCTGTGGTTTATGAGTCGTATTCAGAAACTGATGACTTTTAAGTCTTTAAGGTTTGTGTTTGAATCATGTTTCTGGCGGTTTACATTGTGATATATTTGGGTAACACTTCACTCCCTCTCGACCCAGGTGTAAATGAGTACCTGGCTTAGAGNAAGGCGCTGCACTGCGGGCTACCAGTAATGACTTTGTAAGGTGTTTCATTTTAAAATTATATATATAATGTGTACTTTTATGAATGAATGGCGTTGCATGGCATTTTAAGGGAGGAGATAGGCAAAAGAAATAAAAAACATTCCATAGCCTTTAAAGTAAAGTAGTGCCATACTCTGCCAAGTCGACCTCAAGACAAAAATTCAACAAGATTACATTCATATGTAATGTATTTACCAGTCTACCTATCATAGCAACAACAAACATTTAACATTAAAACCTCTGCCATGCCAATACTGTAAAATCTTTAAAATATTATAGAAAAATACCACAATGTTCATGCAACCTAAGAACAGCCTGGCATCAGCCTATTATCACTATATTTTTATTTGTAATGTCTAAATATCCCATTTTCTATGATACTGTCCAGACATCACATGTGCACTTGAGGGCAAATAAAATACAGTCAAATGGTCAAATCTGATAAAATTATTACATTGTTTACACTGAAGAATGTTAGTGGTATATTGTCGGAAGTAACTGATATCTATGTTTGTGTTTTCGATGTTCGGCTAAAAAATCTTATCAGTAAAGAAATTGGTATCTGGTATATTTTGACAATTTTTTTTTTTTGGAGGTCACACATATGACGCTACTCGAGCTGCCATCATTAAAATTAGTTAATAAAAAGGCGATTATGTTCATTCGCAACAAAAAAATTAAAAATCGATTACTTTTATATTCCTTGTCTACATAAGCTTCCCACCCCCACCCTATTCCAAAATTAAGTGAATAAATAATAAAGATACTGTGTTGCTTAACTGTGTCATGAAATGCAATTTCTCGTTCCTGCTATCCTTCCTTCTCTCTGTCTCTCTTTGTCTCTTTCTCTCTTGCGAGCGAGCGCTCTTTCTCTCTCTGCTCATCTCTTCCCTCCTCTTCTTTTCTAAAATCGTGTTGTTTTCCTCTCTCCTTCGTGGTCTCCTGACCTCCACCCCCTTCCACAACATTACGGGGGCTGTAGGGGTGCCTTGTGTGTATGTGTAAAGTAAAGAGTGTGTGTATGAGAAGATATGAATGAGAACGACAAAAGATATATGGAAGAAAACTGATATGGAGGCAAAGTGCGGAGCGATAGGGGGGAACCCTGTTAACAGATGAAAAAAATTGTAAGAGATATTAAATAGTTTCAGCAGGAAAGAAGATCGAGAAGAAGTGAAGAAATAATTAGGGGCTGGGGTGGAGGGGGTTTATGAACAGGATTAGACAGGGAGAGAACGGAAACGCTATAGCGTGTGTCTGAGCAAATATTGAACTTAGAGGAAATTACTCAAGATGTTAAGGATGAAAGGAGTTGGAGACAATGTACAGACATGAAGAGGGTTTTACAGGAAGGAGGATGATGAATGTAGTTCAAGGGGATATAGAGATAACGGGGGCAGGAAGAAGGAATGAATAAGGATTTTTAAAAGAGAGAGAGAGAGAGAGAGGACACGGAAGAATGACAGATAATAGGAGGAGAGAAAAACAAAATAGTGAAAGAAGGAAAGAAAAAAGATAGGAGAGAAACAATGGAGACAGAAAGAAAATGAAAAAAAAAAGTAATGAAAGAAAGACAAGAAAGAAAAATACAAACAGGAAAGAGGAAATAAAGAATGGAAGCCAGACTATATACTGTGATATAATAAGTGCTGGAGGCCAGGAGACTTGCTGGAGAAGCTAACAATGGAGATCTACTCGTAGAAGGATGAGGAACCAAGAAGTGGACTAGAGAAGAGCGAGAGAGAAAAGCTACAAACAGGAAGGAGTGGGAGGACTGACAGGAGCGGAAACGCCATGGCGATCATGAGAAGGAGTCAAGGCGTTAAGACTTTCTTTCACTCACAGACAGAAACAGGCAGAGAGATAGAGAGAAAGAGATTGATAGAGAGAGAGAGAAGGGGGAGAGAGAAAGGATGATCAATAAAGCAAATATGTGGGGTTTGCTCCCAAAGCATACCGCTGATTATGAAGAACTGGGGTTTCATTTTCATGTCTGGGGCATATTAAAACGTGAAAACACTGCATAATTGCATCAAGATTGAGTATCGGGACAGACAGTAATAATGTTCGGACGTACAGATGGTTAATCTGATAACACAAAAGGCAGCACAGCGGCCTTTTATCTGTTCATATCCCTTTCCCTTTTCGCTCAGCTTGAGGGAGAGAGAGAAAGAGAGAGAGAGAGAGAGAGAGAGAGAGAGNNNNGGGGGGGGGGGGGAATGACGGACTGAGATAGAGAAAGAATTCTTTCCACAAAACCTTGAAAATATCGATCTGTGTAATTGGACTGATCAATGGCTAGAAAGAGTGCAAATTACTATTGTATTCTGTCATTGTTTAGTCATCCAACACCATCAGCATTCTCCTTCAGGTTACACAATGCACCTTGACGATGTTTATTCGTAGCTTTGTCATTTGTTTTTCACACCTGGAGCAAGTAAAGGCCGCCACAGTCCTGTAACAAGAGATCTTAACTGGACAGACTGCCATGTAGTCAGTTGAGCGACTGACTTTTTGACCAATCAGAAAATAAAAAATAAAAAAAATACTCTGTGTATGGCATGTAATATTCTGACAAACGGTTATGTCCAACATTCAAAGCGTGATTAGGCACTGTTATTGTTATTATTATTGATGTCTGTGTTTGATAAGCTTGAATATACTGAAAGCAAACACATTAATTATTTACAGTTTTTCCTTTCTCCAAAATGCTTCGTGTCATCAAGCTACGTGCTTGGACATGGCCTTTACCACTCCGTCGTATCTAATCTTCAACACTTTGTCAATATGTTCTCTGTTCCCACCCAACCAGAATAACTCAACAGACAGTTCCAATGTTCTTCTCCGTAAGTCCAGCTTCATTCTCTCTCCTGACTCCTAAGGGCTGCAGCCCAACCATCTACGGTTTTCTTTAACGCTTTCTATAATCTCCAACTTCACCGCTTCGATTTTACTTCAAACACGCTTCAAACAAAACATCTTCTTATTGTCATCCTGTCCTCTCCTTTTTTTTCCTCCCCCTCCTGCCCTTCCCTGCTCTTCTTTTAATATTAAACATTTTTAGACAGTCTCAGTCATGCTCCTCTCCTCAATGATATTAATATGAAATTCATTGCCTCCGCTCCGCTGACTGGCATATCAGCACTGAGAGACATTGTCAGGCCAGGAGAGCTCCTTGCTGTCATCCGGTACACACAAGACAGGAATGCCCTCCAGAACATCATACTGCCTCAAGCTTCTGATAGTCTCCGGCATAGTATTCATAACCCACCTGCCAAAGTTTCAAGCGATTCTAGTGTCAGTTAAGTGACATGCTACTCATTTTGCTCCCATTTTGCTTTGATCATCTAAACCTCGATACTTTCGGGTATTCAGGCCGAATTTTGACCTCCAGTGAGCCTATTCTGCACCAGTCTTCAGCCTACACAGAAGTCCGTGACTCCATAACAAGCTTTGAAAGGCCAAAAATCGCAACCAGACACAAAAATCTCAAAGAACAATGAATTAAAAAGATGCGTAATCTGATAAGATAAGATACGATAAGATAAGATAAGATAAGATATATTTTATTTCCCCATCACAAAAAATTTAGATCACACAAGTGCGAGGCACACACAAAATCTGGTAATAGCATATGTGCATCGGCATGAAAGCACGCAAGCAGACGCACGCAAATGCAATGCAGTTCATAGACATTCAGCACGCCCACATACATACAAACAGATAAGGACACACACAAACACGCACCCGCACAACACACGCACATAAACACAAACACACGAGCCCACACAGAGACACAGACACACACACGCGCGCACACACACACACACACACACACACACACACACACCCACACACCCACACGCACACGTTCACAGCATTCCCTACTGTATACACTGACCGAACAGAGTCGTTTTCATGCTGAAGGGACCGAACAAAAAGCTCAGGGAATCTTTTAGTTTCCCTTGTGATTGTATTATTCTGTTGCTTCTGTTTGAACACAAAACATATTGAAACTGAAAACGCTAAATGTTATTTGTGACACAGCTCAGAATAGCACTGAATCATACTGATAAAGATGAACTCAGCACCTTTACAAAGCAAGTATAAATCTGGATATTGAATATTGATTGCATTTTGCATGAAATTACAGCTGCCTGAAGTGGATACCTCGCACCTACTCATCATATCCTGTTAGTAGTGAATATAATATAAAATATAGGCCTAGCCTGAAAATGATTTTGAGATGTGTATCAAGTTCCAGCCAGTGACTGTTTCTCACTTACGGTCTTAGGCTCAGCCCAAACTAAACCGACCGAGCTTGGAGCTACGCGAGGGGTGGCTGCGGGACGGGAGGATACTATAGCTTTTCACTAACCAACCACAGCAGGAGCGCTATTGGTATTCGGACCGCTTGCGTTTTTGGTGGGACCGTTAATGGGAACAAAGGGGTAACCTCTTATGTGCACACAGTGAAAGCGTCACTTGTCTTACTCTTGCTCTGGACTTAGTTTTACCGTTAGTATCTTTGGTTTGAACAATGGCAGAGAGGAGATAATTGTCACATTATGTTTGGGTTTATAGAAAAGTTCCTGATTATTGTAAGCATTTTCTCACATAGAGCATGGGAGCTCACTGCAGACTGTGAGCCACTATGTAGCAGTGACGGTCACCTACAGCGATGCATTGTTTATCCGCTTGAACGGTCAATGACGTTTTTTTGAGGAGCAGGTTTCAACCAACCTGCAGATAAGGATTAAAACGATATTGTCATTGTTCCATGATCGCATTAATTGAAGTAAATAATGAGCTTTACTTAAGAAAAAAAATTACAGGAAAAAAATTGGCTGAAGACAACCACTCACATACGTTCAGAAACTATCAAAGACAGACACAAGAATTACTAAACGAAATTTCACAGCTGTTTCCACATAGCCTGTGATGGAGAGGAGCAACAGCAAAAATTTTGGGGAGCATAATACACGGCGTTCACACAAACTACAATGTGCATATTATGTGCATTGAAAAGGAGGGACCAGTGTCCACCGCAGACTTTGTATGTCTTACAATCAACAATGACAATAACAGTTGTCATCTCAGACAACGATGTGGTATATGGAGGAGTGACATAGATTCTAGATTTGCACAATCCAAATAACACACATCATTTCACATGGTTACATATAAACGCCTATTTTTCTCTGTTCACTCACTCAAACACACAGTGGCACACATGAAATCCTGTAGAATATTACTTACACTAAGTTTTGTGTGGGTACCACAGAATGATGAATTAATTTGTAATTAAGGCTATAAAGGCTATAACCTACAAGGTTATAAACTGTTATTGTGAGAAACTCGAGACAACTTGGTAACTGCAAAATAGTGATAGACTGACAATGCGTGATTGACGACGTTTTGTACCGGTAGTATATATTTAAACGATATATATATAGTAATGATTTCTGATAGTAATATAATGGTAGTATATAATATTTTTGTCTTCCCTGTCGGAATAATGATGTGATATAGCTAGCAAGCTAGCAGGCAAAACGTTTGGCTAACACAGGAAGAGACCCTAGCCTAGTCCAGATGCCAGCATTGTTTATATCTATCTGGCAAAAATGGCCGTCATTCTGGCGAAATAAAAACATCAGCGCACTGGCATTCCTGTGTTCATCTGTGTTTAATTTCCCCACCTTCTTTCCGGCATCTACTTCTCACTTTACACAAATTAGTTTGTTCAATGTTCATTAGTAAAGTAGTCTGACTGCCACTTTGGACAGTGCGAGTGCGATGACTACACAGTGGGTGGTTACACGTGTATCAGGGAATCCGTTCAGTCAGTGGGTTTTAGAGAACATACACTGTTCACTATAAGACTGTTTTTGGTGCACTTCACAACATTTTAGCGTGCAAGCTGAGACATCCCTTTGAGACATCCATGTCTTGAGCCTAGTAGAGGTCTCGAATTTTAATTTTCAACTTTAATTATCTCCGACCTTTGTTTGTAGACAGATCTGTCACATTATAATCAATATGACTGTGTTTGCCCATGTTTCTGTTCATTGTCCTCGTGTACATTCTCACCTTCCCGACTTCTTTCCTCTCATGGTCATTCCAAGAAGTTTGTTACGTCACATACCATGGGAATGAAGCTGCAACTGTACTGTGTGAGGTGTTTGCCATCTTCCATCCCATTTACTTACCTTAGTGTGTCTAAAAAGAAACAAAACAATTACATATGAAAATGCATTTGACATGACCTCACTGGGGGTGGTTATCAGACTAACTGATAGGACAGCTCTGAAAGGAATAGACCTTCGTCTAAATGCTGACCAGCCACAAGTAACAATTAATGTATTCCATCTTTCCACCATTGCAGGATGTGCGTTTCTCACTTACTGCTCACGGAACAGTGCTATAGCAGCGCAGCAAGCCTTGCACGAGCAGAAGACGTTGCCCGGGGTGAGTCAACATTCTGTGTGCCTGCATGTTTGTTTCGTGATCGTTGTTTTCTGGGTGTAATTAAACTCTACATGTTTCCTCCTCGAAGGTTTGCAGGTTTCAAACTGGCCTATTTTCATGCCCGCTGGAATGGGTTTGGGGGGGGGGNGGGGGGGGGGGGGGGGTGTAAAGGAGAGATGGGCAGGTGATGGTTCATAATTATTTGTGTTCGTATTCATGTTTTACTTCTTTTTTTCGCTTGTCATTTCTTTCCAGCAATTCCCTGGCATTCATGATATTCGGTACATACCTACTTTTATGGTTATCCATTATAGAAGCTTTTCGATGTTGGGTTATGAAGGTCAGGTCTAAAACAACAGTTCTGGAACAATTGAACATGGTGTGCAGAAGGAGAATTTGTGTGTATGCGATATGAACCATGAGCTGCCAGTGGTCGGTATTAATAGATGGTAGTATGGCAACATTAAACTGGGCCTTTTACGAAAGTTCACATTGTACTGTGATGCCGTGAAGCTGAAAATTCTGTGAGCTCTACACAGTAGCCTTTACAATGGATAACATAACGTATAAGTATTTGGATAAGATGTTAAGATTCGCAAGGGTGAGGTGAGCAGTCTGTCTAGGGTAAAAGATCAAGAAGCGCCTTGTGAAGACAGCAGTGGACAGAGAGCCAAAGGAATGACATGTACCACATGCAAGTAAAGGGACTCTGGTTCCAGTCCTGGCTGAAGCAAACAATAAGCAAAAAAAAAAAAAAGAAGCTTTATTCGTGCCGTCGCTTATTGAAATTGATGTTTCAGATAGATTATATTAAAAATTCCTTTGTCACATTTCCACTTGTTCTGTTTTTGTCAGGCTTAACATATGTCGCTCTAAATTATGTGCTTGAAGTCTATGCAGTTTTGACCACTATATTTTCACATTTTGGAGGGATAAGAATAAGACTGGGTCGAAATCATATTGATTACTTTTAAGAAAATTGCAAAAAATATGAAATATTATATCAGCCCCTTTACACTTGTGAGTCAGTGATCACTAATGAGTTTGAAGTCAATCTGGGTTGGCTAAGACTGTTTACATGAGCTAAACATTAACATTTAGTTTTTACATAGGGAATTGATGGAACTGATGGAACATATAGTCTACCTTTATATTTCTTTAATTTCCGAGATGAGATTCACGTCATAAGATCCAAGCGAAACAAATTCAACAGAATGATGAGTGCTCCGGAAAGTGGACAGTAGAGATCCATTCAGTATTTCTGTAAAAATTCCAGAATTTGCCTAAAATAGCTAATATTTTCCCTTCTGCATCTCTCTCCTCCTCCACATTCTCATCAGAGGCGTAGTGCAAGATTCTTTGTTAGGGAGATCAAAGATAACAGCACACGATGAACGTGGTTGTATAGTAAGGCCCTCATACAGAAAGATGACTATAGGCTTATCATTGATAAAATGTCGCTGGGAACCTCTTTCCCACAGGAAGAGGGGAGGGGGAATGTATTCAAGAGGTATAGATCCTTCCTTACCCCACCCTCACCCCTACCCTCACGTCCTCCTTGTCTTAGTTTTGCCATTCCTTCGCCTCCCAAAAGCCTAATTCCACTGACCACCACAACCATTATAATATATACCACGACCAGACTTGTCCTCATGCCCGTCCAGCTCTGTGTCCATCATTGGCTGTCATCACACATTAACCCCTGTATCACATCAGCCATTTAGACCCTCTCCTCCATCTTGCCGGGCCTCGTAATGGATACTAGACTGTAATGAAGGGTCTTGATGACAGAGTTACAGTAGGGATAGATTACACCTTGGCCTACGGGATACAGACGGTGAGGGAAGTGAAGGTGCCTTGAAAGTGACAGTGATATGCACTCACCCCTTCACACACCCACCGTCCTCATTTTTATTATGCGCCATATTTTCACCACACCTGGCAGCAAAGGGGAAATGGCATCAAAAGACAGGAAGGGCTCAGTGAGGGTGGCAGCCTCAACGCCATATCAAATCACAAGCTCACTGAAAAGGAAAACAAGAGGCAAAAATATTGGATGAGTTTCAAAGTAGTTCTTGAGACTTGTTGGGTGTACTAGTTGAGAGGGGGGTGNTTATACCATCTCTCACCTTTTTTGTACATTCTATTAAATTATGCTCTTGATCCTGTAGGCGCACTTCTCTTCAATGTATTAGTAGTTTTGACACCTTTCCACCTCTCTTCCTTTCCTGTATTTTTGAATAGTGTCTGTCACCATTGTTCTCTCACCCATATGAGAACAGCTGATTATTTCACCCTACACTATAGTATTTGTTTACAGCATTACAGGCCCTTTGTACAAAGTTGATAACGGATTATTTTTTTGTGGCAGTCGTTGCCATTCCAGTTAATATCGCTTGACACTATTAGGTTATTTTAGTTACTACCACTACGACAAGGCCTTAAGTATTGTTATTAGCATCACTTCCATAAGCACCACATTGTTCAACACCTTCCTCTTCACCACCACTATTGCCATCACGTTCACTTTTTTCACCACTATCACCATGTTATTTAGAACTTGCGTCACCATTCTTGCTACTGCCATTACCACAATTTTCACCATCATAGCAACCACTTTCACTGTCACGAGCCCTTCTTCCAGAGATATTACCATCATAACAGCAGCACCAGCCATCAGCCTGTGTCTGGCACACCCACGCACCTGGTAGCACTAGCAAGCGCACTGAACTTAATTGGATCCGGTACGGTTAAATATAGGACATGGCCGTCACACAGCCAGACCAATACTCGATCAAATGCAGATAACAAAAAACAAGAGCACTGAACATAATAGTTATGATAGCAGCTCAGCCAACATCAATAGTATCAGGTTTCATGGAATCACACAGCTACATTTCCGCTTTTATCCTTGTCATCAGCGGTCTCGTCGTCATCCTCGTTACCGGCACATCCTTTTCATCATCATCACTAAATAAGCACTACACGGGAACCTCGCCATTTCTCACCTCACATACTCGAACTGCTGGTCTGCCATTTGCAAA
This sequence comes from Ellobium chinense, assembly GCA_033807755.1. Taxonomy (NCBI): domain Eukaryota; kingdom Metazoa; phylum Mollusca; class Gastropoda; order Ellobiida; family Ellobiidae; genus Ellobium; species Ellobium chinense. The sequence continues at coordinate 460,900 of JAWQUT010000276.1, forward strand.
GCTCTGGTCTCTTGCTCTTTATTTGTATATGAAAGAACTCGAAAACCTTACAAATTCGACTTTCAGAACTACACCTGCCCCCACCCCC
>JAWQUT010000276.1:494624-546425 GCA_033807755.1 Ellobium chinense
ACTTCTGTTGAAGTTCACTGAAATTACAGAGATATAGCATTTAGCAGCGACTTTCATGTATGCTACTGTGTTATGTATGTCATGTCATGTATATATATATATACAGAACATTATGTTCCTTAACATTTTTCTTGTTAGCCATTCAACAAAGACAGTTGCTATATTCACTTAATAATGGTGCTTAGCATACTGACAATGTTGATCCCTGCAACAAAGCAACAGAGAGACAACACACATGTTAGATGCGAGCATGAATCGAAATGGATTGCAAATGAAGCGAAAGTCCTGGAAGCCCTCAAAAGATGACGTGAAGCCATAGTGAACGAAGACCGCAACAGACGACCACAACCGCCCAAAATACATAAAAAGTGAAAGAAATAACAAAATATGGATGTTGCAGAGTTTATCGGACCAGTGTCTAGACAAGAACGTACTTTACTGGTCTTGAGAATCTGTTTCCTCTATGACCTGCACCAAGAGAGGAGAATGGAAAGAGAACTGTCCAAATCCACCTATCTGTATGTCTGCTCCTGGGCACAACTATACCTGGGCAACTAAAAGTATTCAATAGTGTAATGCACTTAGTGTTGATTGTCCAAGCCGACAGAATTCCCCCCTCTCAAATCTTTCCCCTGCGTGGGCAGTGAGGATGGTAGTTGCAGCCTTGTCCATGTTGCCGTCTTATGGGATACAGAAGGACTGGAAGAAGCCAACTCTGCTTATCGTTATTCTCACGATCTGGGCGGCTGGCGTCAATGTGCATTATGTATTGATCAGCCCTGAGACGTGCACAGGGTACAAAGTGAGCCCGAGTATTCCAAGATTGTTTCTTGTTAGTCTGTGCAACAACCTGAGCAATATTTGAACGAGGTCTTGATGATAGGTTGATTGATTCATTCATTCATTCATTGAGTCATGGACTGATCAATGTTTGACTGATTGATTTTCCTGTGACTGATTTATTTATTTATTTATTAAAGGTGTGATTTATAGTCGCACTAATTTATGGTTGGTTGAAAGTCTAGAAAGATGGAAGGATGGATGGACGGACGGACGGACGGACGGACAGACGGTTGGATGAATGGATGGATGGATGGATGGATGGATGGATGGATGGATGGATGGATGGATGGATGGATGGATGGATGGATGGATGGATGATTTATGATATTTCAACAAGATGTTTGTTTCTACTAATCTGCTTGCCCCACCCTCCTTCATTTTGCCATCCTCGTAAGTATCCTCCACCCCCCCCCCCCCNCCCCAAGCTCTCCCTCGGCCTTTTCGTCTCTGCTCTATCGTCAGTCTTCATCAGTGACATTGCGAAGAGAAGTAATGTTAGGATTATATACTGAGGGAAACAAATTTGAAACCAGCTGAAGCTTAGTAGGAAAGTGATGGTAAAAACAACCAAAAGAAAGATAGTGAGGCAGAGACCCTTCCTCTACGTACATGTTAGACTTAGAACTGTTGATCTGTGGATGCATATACACTGGTTGTACACGAATGTTCTACAGTTTTTCACGCCCATGGGTAAGCCTCACTCCCGGCTAACACAATATTTAAACCGTAATGGTCATTTCTCGGAGCCAGATCAGATGTCAGATTACTTTTGTGTGATGAAATGTCAGATTTCTCTCTGATTCAATCTGCGGAAATTACTTAGGGTATGATACTTGCTGAGAAAATGTATTATCGGGCTCGAACAATTATTAGCAACATCTCTTGTCGGCAGTGCTCACTCGTGTACCGGTGTACATGGTTTTTTGCACACTCTTGGTTTCCTACACACTTGGTTTCCTGGGGATTGAAATTGTCAATGTCAGCATGTCCAATCTACAACTTTTATATACATTCTTTGTAATGCCCTCTTTGCTCCCTTTCCGCCCTCTCCCCTTTCCCCTTTACTCCCACAGTCTTTAAAATACAGTCAACCCTGCTTAACTGCACATTTTTGGGAGCATGGAAAAATTTGCAATCGCTCCCAAAAAAAAATGCGATTAAAAGAAGTTGTGATTATCCAGTGACGTTTATATAAATGTATAGTATTTTGTTCTTTGGAAAAGATTGCGATTAACCAGAAGTTGTGATTAACCGGTTTGTGATTAGGCGAAGTAGACTGTGTGTGGATTTCCTGCAAAAGAAGCAGCTAAACTCCTGACTGAAATGAAGGGCTTAATCTAAATAATGGCGACAAATAACTGGTCGTTTTTACGTGGTTTTCTCAGTGTTCCTTTAACATCGATTAGGCATCAACCACAGAATACAAAAGATCGTGATCAGTAAATTCCCCGCGTAGTTTGTTGGAATCGAATGACGGGGGCTGGGGGGGAGGATAATGGAGATAAAATGGAAAGAAACAACATGATGAGTTGAGGATTCTGGACGGCGGTTCGCTTTGGGCCATACGGACAAAGAGATGAGAAAGTCCAATGAAATAAGGACATTAGTTTTGTACCATTGCCTGACTAGAAGGTATTTTAAGAGCACGGATTGAACTATAGGGCTTGCCAGTTTGTCACAAGATGAGATGGAAGAAAGCAAACTTATGTCATCATTATGCACGCCATTTTGATAGAAATATTTGCAGGAATCCTCAACATGACGATACCTATTGACTAGTGAAATGTCATTGTTTAGTGAAGATATTTCCATCAGGGCCGACGGTTAAATGCTATGCCTAGAGTTACATATCCTTACATTATGTGAGGGGCTTCACAGATTATAAGCAGCACCAACATGAACATTTCCCGTAACTGAGATCTGACAGACCAACGGAATCCTTGCATGGATTATATGATAATTATTATGGCTGTGCTCCGGCAAATAAGATTTGCTATGCTATCATTCTGCTGCACAGTCGTCTTCAATCAGACAGACTACTGTAGATTGTGAGACACATAACTTTTTTGCGCATGTTCAATTTATCCATTACTCACCCCAGCTGAGGAACAGAGATTGGCCAGAAAAGCTTATGAAAAGAAACTGAACTCCTGGTCAAATACTACCACCACAACCATCCCCTCCCACCCACATTGCTCATTGCTGTGTGCCAGCTGTCTTTTACCCACAGATTTGCTCTGTCCCCAGGACCCAACGGTTAAATGTAATGGAGCAATGAAAAACAGTTTTGCCTAACGGAGCAAACTAATAATTCCTCCGTGATTTGCAGTGCCAAAGACATTGTAGGTGGAAGTAATGATCGTTAAAATCAAGGGTTGAGTCCTGAAATGTAAGAGACATTGTAAAGTTCATTAGACAGAAAAAAAACGGGAAATATGAAGCTTCATGCCCCGTCCAGCTGCTCTTCCACTCCTGATAGAGTACTCACACAACTAGGGTATTTTTTTCGAATGACAATCGATTGTAGATTCAAACCAACAGTCAAGTTATGCTACGGTTCGGCATCTTATTTAGAAATTTAAAGTCAGGTTTTTTATGACCTGTGCGAAATATAACATTTATCCTACGGGAAAATAATAAAGAACTTTGAGAAGTCCTTTATGATTGTTTAATGAGGAGCATTAGTCTTTAAATCGGTGTCTTTGTCTTTTTCTGTTCACAATGCGTCTAGTAAAAGATTCTATTGCAAGTTTGGTCATTTCACGGTATCTGTACGACATCATGTTCCGTACATCTAACAGTGTATGGCCAGAGGAAACATAGGAAACCGAGTTCTTGTAGAGTTTTTTGAGTGATTAGGTCAACATCTGAGGAAGGCCAGTGTACTAATGATACCCTTGGGTATGGGGCTGGTGGCTGGAGGTAAATCAACAGAGTGGGGGCGGCTGTGGACAGGAACGTTGAAGACGAGCAATTTCAAGTTGACTCGGACTCTGAGACCTTTGCTCTGGAGAGAAACATGATGCTATGATGAATGATTTTCTTCTCCTCATCCTTTCTAAACAGATTCTTAAAGCCTTAGCTGTGGTCTACGAAGACATGCACTCTCTCCACCTTAGGGACGTAATCAATCCACATCCGGTATTCTTGGGAAAGAAGGAGAGAGAGGGGGAGAGAAAGAAGTTGCTGAAGGACAGTTGAGTAATTAAGGGAAATCAGAGGTGGCTTTTGCCCTTATCCTGTGATGCCTCCACTAGTGCTCTCGAGCTGTCTGCCATGAATGATATACAATTTGACTACTGTGCTGTGTGAGCCCTCTTTGCACATCCACTCTACCCCCTTCACCTCCACCCTTTTTCCCGAGGGTGACATGACTTCTAACAGATCTTATCAGCGAAATAGATTCACAGATATGACCATGGGTAACTTATAAGACGTCATTATTACCAACGTTGTTTCTGACCAGAGATAGCCTTTGGTCTTAGAATCTTCCCTTGCAGTCACTATAGCCACTTCTTTCAGAATCCACAAGCTTGAATGCTAAAACGATGCCGTGGTCTATCATGAGCCTCTTGTTAAAGAGATATGGGGAGAGAGGAAGTGAGGGGGAGAGGGAGAGAGAGAGAGAGAGAGAGAGAGAGAGAGAGAGAGAGAGAGAGAGAGAGAGAGAGAGAGAGAGAGAGAGAGAGAGAGAGGCATATGGAAGCTTGTGCGAAGTTCAGTTTAGATTTCAAGACATAGTCAGTTTTGTCTTCGGTCCAATGCGTGCGGTTCCGTATAAACATTTGTCGCCTACCTCACTATCTATTACCGCTTTGCATAATATTTCAATAGGTATCGAAGCACAATGCGCTACCGACAGACCATAATTTGTCAGAGTTAGCATCTAGTCTAGTGTTATCGGAAACGAAGATGCAGAAATCATACCGTTCGTTTTTTTTTCGCTGCACAGACTAAGACACGAAAAAAGCGCTCATCCTTCCCAAACTAAGAAGATAAATTTAGGGATGAGGGCGGAGCATCAAAGCAAACTGAAAAAGTGGCCAAAATCCTTTTTCATGCTGAGTGCGAGCGCTGGCATATGCAAATCCTTGAAATCTTTTTCCTAGGTCGGCCTGTTTACTTGGTTATTAAAACTAACTCAAACACTCTTAACTCCTCTGTCGCCAGCTCTGCACGTCCTTGCCCACACCGCTCAATATCCTTCAATGCAGCGGCGGCAATAGTTATAGGGGAAGTGGGAGAGAGGAGAGGGCTGTTATGTATTTAAACGTCTTGTTTGACCAATGAGTCTTCTTCCTTGTCTTTCTTACTACCGTCTGTTGACCAACATTCAACTTTTTGCACCCCTCCGGCAGTGTTGTCTTACGAACAGATTGCTGTGATAGACTATCGAGTTGTATCTTAATGTCTTTTGGGGCCAACTTTTTGACCGTCTCTCATTTTCGGTACTACCATTTCAACCTCCAGCGGCCACCAAATTTTCTTGTCTAGACCCAGTTAGATAATTGCTGGAAAGCTTCATTCCATTAAAATATTCCTTCTTTGAAATTACTATTTGCTTTGAGTCTCTGCCCGTTAAGTGCCGTATGTGCTGCCACAAATTTACGTCAACCCTCCCCACTCCAAACTCCAAAACTGTGTCTCCGCCCATGGCTCCGAGACTAACCGTATTGACGTGAGGTGTCTGTCCTGGCTGGAGGACCGCAGACATTGGCCTCCACGAGTAAGTGCGGCAACAATTAGCTCAAATGGTCAATGGTTCCTTTTCAAAGACAAACAGAAACCAGGAGAACCTTTGGGACCCGTGCACTGCTAGAGGCTGAAAGACATTATCTTGGGCAGCCACTCGCAGCTTAAACACATAATCTGAACCAAGATTACATCGTCGAGATACTATGGGCTTTGCACTAGCAGCAGTCAAGAAAGATAACTCCTCTTGGCCCCAAGCACCCGATTTTGACGGCGCAGATCAATATCCCGATATGAGAACTTTTTTTTTTTTTAAAATCTAAAGTTGGCGACAAAAATATTGTATTCAGAATAATATTTGATGACGGATGTAGAGGTTTTGATTTGTAATAACGAACTGCAGAAATCGCAGAAATGAGTGTCATTATTTTTAACCGTGAAATAAAATCACCTTCAGTCATAAGCCAGTTAGTTGTGATATATTGTTCTTCTAGAAACGACGGGAATTGAATTCGACAATGAATGTGATCCAACAATTACTGTAATCTTAGAATCCTTGACTGCGCTATGATACAGTTCATGTACACGTGTGAACCCCTTCATCTGGGTGAGACAAGTTTGCATTCTGGTTGAGTTATAAGGAGCCTGTCAGAAAATTAACTTTGTATGCCACTTGTACAGGTCTAAAGGAAATGTAGTATTCAGTTCAGACTAGGAAAAACGGGTCTGTTTTGTATTTCAGTAATCTTGTGAGATCCATGACATTATCTAGAGTGTGAATACATGTTTCATCATAAAGATATAGCCACAGAGAACTTCGAAGATCGCCTTTTCAGCCTTGGCGGGTATTTTAGCCCCCGGTTCATCGATGGGACACACCCTTAGAGGCCTTCGTGGTCACCCTATAAATGGTCATGGAGGCCGGCGGAGATGCGACTTGTTCAGGCCAAGTCTGTGTAGATACAGTGCATGAGTGGAGTTATGACTGACATCTCCAAGACCGTACCACTCTCAAGGGGACATGGACATGGGTCAGACTGGACATATCACGGATATCTGACGGCACTGAAGGGAATGCACACGAAATAGCATTCATATCATAGATACAGACATCCTCTGTATGTGTAACTGACACTAGCACACATCATAGCTGGGACTCACCAACCTACACACAGGGCTGGCAATAAGGTCTCGAGAGCTTGCACAATAATCTAAGGTGTAGCTTTCTAACTCAGGCCTTGTATAGGACAGCCATTTGTCTAAAGTACACATTTCTTGACCATAGCACTAACAAACTAGACAGTGGCATATTTCTGTCCAGTGAGGACTACACAATGTTCAGAATGTTTGTTCACGTGTATCACCTGTTGACCATTTAGATACTGGACCAGCCCAAACGGCATCAAAGTCAAATGAGAATGAACTGGCAGTTTTTGCAGTATATTTACTATCATGCGACATGCGACTGCTGACATGACCAGTGCCATTGAGAACTGGTTCTGAATCTGTTGTGATAAAGAGAAAGGATATTAAAACTAGATATTGCAATGTAATCCAGCCTTTGTGAATTTGGTCTACGATTAGTTGGAGGATCGTGAGGCAATCGTTATGGGTGACACGATATCACAGATACATCAACAATAAGTAGAGCAGATCATAACTCGCGTCAAGAAATGCGTGAAATGTGATCAGTTACCCAGTATGGGATATGGGATTACAGTAAAATGTTGACTTTTGCCACCAAAGTAGACCTTTCTCGGATGTCCTCAAATCAACACCTCAGGTGAACGTCAGAAAATGCGTGCTTAATTGGCCATTGGCAAAGTTTGAATGCCTTCATATGGAGTCCTCCCATTTAACCACAAGGACGTCGGATCATATCCCAAAGCAGCCCTCCAACCTCCTTTCTCCAGGATTTCCCCCTCCTCCCTCATATCTCAATATCTTAGTGACTGAGAAATAATGAAGCTAGATTAGCCACTGAAAATGTGTTGGATATGGGCCGTGGAGACACCCTTTTAGCACATAGCCTGCTCAGAGAGGAGGAACCGAATTTTATTTTCAAGCCGTATTTTTCGGTCTAATTATAGGCACATGATGATCTCATAGTTCAGATATGAATAAATAGGGAAATATTTTAGCAAACAGCTGAACACCATTAGGCTGGTTGTGAACAGTGACTTGTTATCCCATGAGTTTTGGCACGCAACAATATTTCTAAATACTAGAAATCAATGACATTGTTTTTTGCTAATATGACATTTGTCTGTTTATTTTGCCTAATAGATCATCAGTCGTTCGTCTATTCTTTTAACAGCAGTCTGTGGTAAATACTTCAGATTGCCTTCCGTGACATAACAATTGTGAGATAATGGTATATCACTCACTTCGTGCTACGCAACGTTAACTGACAAAAATGCATTATTTTGTGATCAGATAAGCAGACAGGCATCTAATTTTCAATGAATTTGACATTAATGCAACTTTATTATAACTTGTAATCCATCAAGCTACAGATATTGTTATTTTGTGTGTGGATGTCTTTATTTGCTTTGTGCTAGTGTGTGATATGCGTATTGAATGATGCACTAGTAAAGGACTGACTAACAGGCTGACAGAATGACTGTTATAGATGACCGGTGTGTTGTTTTTGTTCAGTTTTTTTATAATAGATTTGTTTCTTGACAAGATAATTTAATGAATTCTCCGTGCTTGACTGATCGAATGGTCGGTCGGTCGGTCGGTCGGTCGGTCGGTCGGTAGATGGATGGATGGATGGATGGATGGATGGATGGATGGATGGATGAATTGATTGATTTTGATTGATTGATTGATTGATTGATTGATTGATTGATTGATTGATTGATTGATTGATTCAGTGAGTGAGTGATCTATCCTAACATTTGTCAGTTGTATATGTGTGCTCACATACCACATTGTGGTCTTTTTATTAATAAAATGCGGAACTATAAACTGGCCAAACACTTTTATGATCAGCCTACATGTCTGTTTATGCTTGAGTTCAATGGATCAGACGTCGCATATGTGGAGGTGCTCATCCACCGAAAGAAAAGGGCTCCAAAATTTTAGGGTGCTTGATTTCGCTGTATGTTAATCCTTTCCCCACCCTCTTTTCTTTGCTAAAACACTGACAAACGTTCACTCGCTTACGGGGAGATCGAATTAGTCGAAAATTTTTATTGACGGGTAGCTACACTTCAGATGTGTATACAAGGTGACTCCCTCTAATAGATCTACTCACATGGTCAGTACGCTGGGGTGACTTCCCTTAAATTGGGGCTTTGAAATGGCTCCCACTGGAAATTTTTTTATACAGTTATTACAGGACCCTAGATTCTCATCAAAATAGAAGGATATACGGTATTTTAAAACAAAACTCTAGGCCATCCAAGGGAAATCACTCTGGCGAAAAAGCTTTGTAAGCAGATCTAATTAGTTGTTGCCTCGCTGTGACACCCCTGAGCCCAAACACGTAATATGTGACTTCAGTAGAGGACATAATACATTGTTATATAAAACATATTTATTTTGGATCCATTCACCACAGACCATAAGTAGTAATGATCTACCCTTTAATTTGGTGTATTATCATAACATGCCCTTTCAAACCGTTTCGCGTACAAACATGAACCATGAATCAGTTTCCTGGTCGTCAGTTTGACTGTCTGTTCGCAGCCTCTCATAATTTGTACCCTCTCCAGGAAGATTGGTTGAAGATTACAAGAGAGACAAAATAGTTGGGGGGAAAAAAGACGAAAGAATGTGTCTGAAAACCAGGGACAGGACGAGAGAGGAGGATCAGTGGATTTTCCGGTTAAACTTTGGCCCAGTGTTGAGGATAATAGTGAGCTTCAACTCCTTCGGCTAAAATCCTTAAAGTCATCAGTCAGTGAGATACTAATCCGAATGCCTCATATTTTTCATGGATAACCCTGATGTGAACCATCAGTTACATGGTAGTAACTTTGTCTTTCAACTCAGTGAAGTCTGCACTTTACCCACACACTGGAAAAAGATATACTAGTAGTTCGTGGGCATACGAGGAAGCGGAANGGGGGGGGGGGGGGGGGGGGGGGGGAGGAGGGGGCTGTGTGAGGGCACTCTACTGTGAAAATATGTGACTGTCAGTCATGTGAAAGACGGACGGGGCTCAGCTGGCACAGCATTCGGAAGGGGCAAAGGCCAATCTTTCTCTACCCCTCTGGCTTGTAACATATATTCTAACATGTCTGTATTTTCTCTTTCCCTTGAGCCTTCTGATGTGTTACTCTTCTGTCTGTCTCCTTCCTTCTCTCTTTCTCTCATCTCGCCAAGGCTATCCTTGTCTCCCACAAATGACATCTTATCAACCTGGCTATTTCCAAGACAGCCATCCTTTGGGGATTCCCCCTTATTAGCGCAAGGAACGTGAGGAAAATCTATGAAAGCTTTCCGGTAATTCCCCTTTAATAGTGTCGACAACGGTCAGCAAGTCAGGGGCAGCTACTGTTCCCGGCATGAAACTTAGACGAGGGGATAATTCACCTTTCCGAATCAGCCGGCCAGGACAAACAGTCCCGTATTTGTCATGGCCTGAGCGTCAGTGAGCGCGTAGTACTAATAGTTTAGGTAAACAAGCCTTGTGGTTGAAAAACAGGTACGAAATAAATGAAAAATGGGTGATGGCTGACCTGGTTTGCTTGGAAAGCTTTGTTTTTTTCTTTCCTCAGCTTATAGGAGAAGTCAGTTTATCTTTTGTTCATTTTGTTTGAGTCTCACTCTTACTTTCTGGTTCTTTCTTTCTCCTGGTTCTTTCTTTCTCTTTCTTGCATCTTTCGTTTGTTCTCTTAACTTTCCTGACTTTTTGTGTAATCTTGTTAATGTTCACATTGTCTTCTTTTCGCAAAAGAATATACAGTAATACTTGTCTCACTAACACAGTAGATTGTCCATCATTTTCTCGGTATTTTTTATAAATACTATGGAATTACTAAAGAAGGGAAAACAAGGAGCCGAAGGACATAATCATTACGTCCATGTTGACATACTTGGGTTACTTGACGTCATAGGATAGTGGGCATCCATATGTATACTCAGTCCACCCCAGCAGATGAGCAACGTGTGAAGGCTGATGGTACCCATCAGATGCTGGTACCACACTCTTTTGTTCTTTCCCTCTTGCCGACTTTGTCTACACGATCCTTTTTCCACCATCCAGAGTGAACCTCTCAGCTCCGTGTTCATCTGGCTGTGGTTCCTCACCCTGGAGGTGATCACTGATGGCGACAAATATTTCGCCTCTGTCCAGCTTTAGCTTGCCATTTATTGTGGCTGCTCTTGCTAGTGCGTCAGCTCTCTCATTTCCCCTGACGCATGCATGTCAAGGGCAGTAGATCCATGTGAGGCCAATCAGCCAGGAGGATTCCAGGTACTGGATCCAGTCACTACGGAGGTGTCCGTCCCCTATCTTCTTGAGCATGCTTTGTGAGTCTGAGACAATGACTGCCCTTGTTGTTGGTGTTTCGGGAAGCCATCGCAGTGCTGATGTAGCCGCCTCAGTCTCCATCCTCATACTGGATGTTGTAATGGCGTAGGCCCCACTCTGCTCTACGATGATTCTCCGTCCACAACGGGCTGTAAAACACCATCCACTCTTTCCTTCCCGTGTGACTGAACCATCAGTATAGATCACCACTCATTCAGGCCTGTGTGTTGCTCAGTGAGTTCCCTGACTTCCATCTTCGCCTTCCGTGTGTCCATTCACGGCACTGGCTACCAAGGATGATGATTACCTTAGAGCAGGATCTGCCCCTCATATACACGATGGTGTAGTTCTGTCCAAGCATGTAGAGTACATGATCCGCCATAATCTGTGTTAAGCCGGACTATGTGTGTAACTAAGCGCTGGTATCTTCATACTGTAATAAAATATGGTATGTGAACAAAAAGTGCAAGAGTTCACACTGTAGTACGCGACTGTCACAATTCAATTCAATTCAGTTCTGTTTATTAGCTCTTGCAGAGTTCTGCACTAGAGCAATGCAAACAAACAGGGCAGGATGTACATCTCACAACAAGCATAGAAAGTGGCAGTTACTAAGAATGAGAGGCAGGTGGTAGACATACAGTAAACGACTCGCAATAACAACAACCACAAAAAAAAAAATCCGGTGAGCGAGCAAACCTAATGGAAGCTCCTGCAAGAAAAAGGATAAAAGAAGTTAAATGTAATGCATAGATCAGTACTTTATGTTTCCCTTATAACCCTGAGATTCGATTAGATCATTTCGGGAACATTAAGTGCTGGTTAACTTCCCAACTCCCTATAGCGAGCAAAAATTAGATCTAGGCTATAGACTATAAAATGGGAAACCTGTAGTGACCTGCAATTGATTTGTGGCTTCGTAAAAATGGCTTATCTAAAAAGATCTTGATTGAGCCGAAAAAAAAAGAATACGGAAGTATATTGAGTAGGCAACTGGCTTGTAAACATTTGATCCCTGATAGATCAGCCTTATGTCTTTGTACATAGATTGAGATACCTCTCTAAGCAAATAATTCATTATACGGTGAAAAACTATCATTATTCAAATAATAAAGCCGAAAAATGTGTCATTGGAGTTAATGTCCGGATGAAAACTTAATCACAATCCACTGTGTTGGCGTAATTTTCCCATCAGGAATAACAAAATATTTTACTTCATTATCATCTTGGATCATTGTGAATAACGCGTTGGACGGACAGAGAAGGTAGGCGACAGTAAGCGTGTTGCCCGGATATGGCATCCATTGACTGAAGTCTGTTCTGTGTCATGAACAACAGGCGTTTACAGCCCTAGGTCTGTTTCAGGCTAGTCGTCGTACATCTTACATGGTCCATCTCCATTTCATATTAAAATTTGGCATTCTGAATAATTCACTGTTATATTTACTCCACTGTTTTTGCCACAAGTCATATAAGTTACTGTACACGTCCTCGCCTTTAACAATGTATGAACAGGATCCACCATGCTTATAGAATGCTATTTATAATCTGGGGTTGTCACTGAATTTGAAATATCATATTATGTTTTCAGTGAAAACATTTAACGGAGTTCAAGCTGTTTATAACATCCACAATCATCTAGGCGACAGATCTTAAACCACAAGTAAGGATACACAGTGATCTGACTTTGGTGACGAATCAGTCTTTGTTATCGGTTTAAAACCAAAAATGTTACTGGAGTACCGATATTATAAAATAAAATAGCCCCACAACCCCTAACTCGAATATATTCGGACTCTTCGCCTCCTCGTTGCAGATTTCCAGTGCCTTACTCGATATTTCTCTATTAATTTTACTTCACCGATTCCAATATCACACATACTTGAATTTGTGTGCCGAATTCTTCAAATTCGAGTTCCCGAGGTTCTACTGTGTTAGATCCTGGCGAATCTATCCTGTCACATTTTTCTTACTACATAAAATGTTCAATATAATGATAGAGTGCGAAATACACTTTTCTTGCCAAGATAGCGTCACACAGACGATAATATAACGACACCTCAGCAAGGGACACCATTAAGGCGCAGTACAAAAGTGTAAATAAGCACTTTAGAAAAAGGAAGAAATCTGTTCAGATGTTCATACAATGCAAGATAAATTCAGAATTCAAGAAGGCGCTGGAATACGTATTAAGCACACACTACCAGACAGATATTATTTATAGTTGTCGCAAATTTCATTGCCCTTGATGCTACATGATTATTATACTTTCTTCACGACAAGGAAATTAAAAACACATGGTAAATTTTTGTGACATGCCAGAACCGCGCCTGCTGTTGTTGGACTTCTTCTAAACTACTTGAATACAAATAAATACAAGTTTTTAGAGACTGAGAATAAGTGACAATTTGTTTTTGTTTGGGGGGAGAGGGGCACGCAGTACACGATGCTACCACAATATTTGTGCTGAAGATCATTCCAGCGCCGAACACGTTGTACTGGACCATACAGAAGAATCTGGACAGCGGCAGCTCCATGGGACCAGTTCATAACATCCAATCGTTGAGTACAACTGGAGTCCAGAGTGTGACAAGGAGTATGTGGGGTTTTCCTGTACAAAAGGTTCGAGTTGATGAGGTCATGCTGTACTAGAAATAATGTTACACCAACACATACTGTGGTTTAATGTTTCTCTCTGACCAGGAATTACACTGCCTACACCAAAATTAAGAGGATGTTTTTCTTATGTACTCTGCACGTCACTTGTTGTCTGTGAACAGACGTTCATAGAGCGATCTTAATGCGACCAACATCAAAATGGATGAAAGCGACACCCCGAAAGTTTTTTAGCTGCACCGTGGGAAAAGAACGACTCATCGCCTTACCTCTTAGAAAACACAGACAGAGCAGATCAGTCTAGCAACGATGCATTTACATAGGACTTAGGAATCCGTAGGCTACAGGTTTGGCAAGAATAAAAAGTCCTTCCTTTGTTATATTATTTTAAGCATTCTTGCCGGGATAGAGATGGAGGAAGAGAGGGTGGTCATGAGCTTTCATTTTATGTTAATCCTACCGACTAGATGGATAGTCTGCGAGAATTCTAGTCCTGTCTTCACTTGTACATAAGAAACATCGACTCGATGTGGACATCTCATGAGAATGTAAACCAACTAACGTCAGGAGCATTCAATCCAAAATCATTTGGTTTCATAATTAGGGTAAGACGGAGAGACAGAAACATCGGCTCGCATACCACTGGTTTGTCTATCAGTGTCTTTCTCTTGCTCTCTCACTTCCCTCATTCAGATCTTTATATCTGCCTTCTTCATCATGGCTTCTATCATTTCTCTCTCTCCTGTTTTTCTCTCTCCTCCACCTCTCTCTCTAACTCTCCCTCTCTGGCACTCACACTCTCTCCCTCCCTCTTCTTGTGTTGCTCTTTTTGTATGTCTCTTGATCGTGTTTGATGGTTGTCTCTAGAGATAAGAATCTTGTCAAGTGTCGGGTGTACACAGGCCTGGCAAAAACTAGCTTAGGACTTTCCCTGATGCTGATCTTCTCCTTTCTTTTTATCTTACTCTCTTTTTCCATTGTGTCTTTCTCTGGTTCAGTCTTTTTTTTTTTAAAGTTCATGTTCTCTATTATTTTTTGTTTCATTTTCCCATTTTCTCGTCCTTGTTGGTTCCGACAGGTTCCAGTGATTTATTGATTTCTTTTCCATAAATGTTCTTGTTGGATGAATAGATTTAGATTTGAAGTAATTCGTCAGTTTGTCCCCATTTGTTGATATCGTTATGCCTGAGTGACTCATTTGCTGAGAATATTCTGTCACGCTGTCTCTGTAGTCTACCAGTACTTCTTATAACATGACTAGTAAGTGACATCATCATCATTCTTGGCTACATGACATATAACCAGAGATAGGCCAATAAAGTTCGTATTTAAGTGACGCCAGATATGCTGCGAACGTAAAAGAGCTTCAGGACTTAAGGTAGTGACTAGTGAGTCAGACGTCAAGCTTTCAATTAAAATGGAATTTCATTACAGTATTAGTCTAGGACTTGTCAGCTTCAGTTCCAGTAAAACACATGTATTCTCCTCTCTCCTCCTACCAGCACAACATCTCTTGCCTTGCGTCTTCCCATAAATTAGTCGTCTGACAGTTTTTGCCGGTCATATTCGGTTTCTGTAATAAAATCTCACTGCTGGAAACTATTACCCACTGATTTGCGAGTGAAATCAGGGCGCTTGATAAATAATTCATAGGCCTATGTTGTTATCGGCGAGCACTGGTTTTCTAGGATTTGTGGAGAGCGGAGCAGATTGTCCGCTAGAATGGCGAAGGGGACGATAAGAGAATCCGGGTCTTAGAACAGTGGCAAAGGTGATGGAAAGAACGAACAAAAGAAGAAAATGATAGGAAGAAAGGGAGAATGAAGAGAAAACGAATGGCGGAGAAAGAGAAAAAATGGAAAATAAAGAAGAAAATAAGAACATCAGAAAGAAAGAAAGAAAAAAGCACATCAGAAGGAAAGAACATCAGAAAGAAAGAAAGAAAGAAAGAAAGAAAGAAAGAAAGAAGAGTGTAAGACAAAAAAGAAAGCGCGAAATGCAAGAGGTTCAATGAAGCCGGAAGTGAATAGAGAAAGAGGGAAGTGGAGCGACAGAGAGATTGCTAGGATATGGGGAATGTGTGAGAGAGATTGGCAGAGTGGGACGGAAAGACAGAAATGAAAGAGTGAACGAAAGCAAAGAAATGGAGAAGGGATCATTATATGGAGAAGAGAGAGAGAGAGACCTGGAACCAGAATAGAGGCAGACTGTCAGCCGGCAGAATCCATTAAGTGTCTCTGTATAACTCGGCTGCCTATTTCTTTGCATATTAAACATTCTTCGCCACCTAGGCCTTTGGTATTTGCTTGTTGTGCGAATGTTTTGTTCCTCTCTGCTTCTCTCGCTCTTCCTATCCTTATAGCTGCATTTTTTCCCCACTTAGAACTGTCCTCTATAGGCTGTTGTCATGTCCCCACCCACTCTCTCTCTCTTACCTGGACTTTCCTGATTTTTTTTTTTTACACTGCCGTATCTTCTGTCCATTTCCAACTTCCACTATCAGCTTTCACTATCATCTTTCACTTGTTCTTTCTTTCTTTCTTTCTTTCTTTCTTTCTTTCTTTCTTTCTTTCTTTCTTTCTTTCTTCCTTTCTTTCTCTATCTCTCTCTCTGTGAGTGTGAGTGTGTGTGTGTGTGTGTATGTGCGTATGTACGTGTGTGTGTGTGTGTGTGTGTGTGTGTGTGTGTGTGTGTGTGTGTGTGTGTGTGCATACAATCACTCTCACACTTTCTTGACCATAGAATGATGTTATCCTAAGTCTTCTTACAAAGATCGTCTTACCATGTCATACCCTCCAACTGGTGGACATACTGTGACATTTTCAAGTTCTAGCCTGCCTACTAGTCCACTGACAAAATGAGGCACATTTTTTTCCATTGCTTAGAGTATTTTCCAGTAATCTTTTCTTTCTTCTTAACTCATATTCTACTGTATTCATCTTTATCATATCTTCTCAGTTAAGTCAGTTTCAGAGAAAAGCAAGAACAAATATTGTTCCTTACTGAGTCGCCATCACCCTTGTCTCACTTCGGCTTTCTCTCTCTCTCTCTCTCTCTCTCTCATATTTATCTATTTCTTCCCGTTCTCTCTCACTCTTTCTCTTTCCCGACCTTCTGTGCGGCCTCTCAGTAATATGCTGTCCATGTCTTATCTGGCCCATAAACCAAACATACGGGATCGAGCGGGGATCAATGGGAGAAATGGTCCTCTCACTTTCATATAGCCACACACAGAAGAGTTGTGGGGAGGGGCAAGTGATGGGATTGTGGTGGGAAAATAGACGGACAGACAGACAAACACACACACACACACACACACACACACACACACACACACACACACACACACACACACACACACACACACACACACACACACACACATGGATGGATGGATGGATGGATGGATGGATGAGAACGCCGAGCGTTGAGAGGAGGGGAAAGGATGTAAGAAGGGCCGTCATGTTCAGAAATTCCAGCCAAGGACTATGTTATAATCCGAACAAAGCTGGTTGACTGGAGATGGTCACTGGGTATTACATCATTTGGCGAGGCGGGAGTTGAAACACTGACATAGACATAACTGGTAGTAAAGTTGAAAGGATGCAAGACAGTACAGAATATCTGTCATGGCCACTGGGTTTACCTGCAGCTACTGTGAGTCGCCTGCTAGTGTTGGTTTCTAAATCTAACTGAACCTGAATCTAGACAGCACAGTCAAGTTACAGGATAATCTTTTTGAAGTCCTTTTGATTACTTCTTACATTTTCTTTTCTTTCGTATCTTTCGGTGTCCAGGATGCAGTTTACGATTGTGCACTAGATGGGTGGCTTCTGTTGTTGAGATGGTGTGATGTTTCAAGGTTTCTGTCTCTCCGTCTTACCCTATTTATGAAACCAACTGATTTTGGGTTGAATGCTACTGATGCTAGTTGGTTTACATTCTCATGAGATGTCCAAACCACCTGATTTGTTCTTCCTCTATGTAGTTGGTAACTGGTATGTGGTTGGTAACTGGTTTTGAACCGACCTTGCTTCTGATGACATTAGAAATCTTATCTGATTTTATAGAGCTTGCTGATATTGATGGCTTTTCAGAGGTTTTTCATTTCACGTGCTGTGATCTTGCTTTCCATGGTTTTATTGAATGTCCTTGTTTGACACTAAATGTTTGACGTCACAGCTGGTACAAATCTCGTCAGCGTGGTAGAAAACGGCTTAAGTCATTTTTCATCCTTCTTAAAGAAAACAGGGACAACATTTGTATGGCGAAGCAACATATTTTTTTTTAAGAATTCAGTGCGCAGTTTAGCGGTAAAGTATCGGCGCATTTTAATGTTTTTAACACGTCAGCAGGAGCACTGATATCATAAACAACATAACGCCCTTACTGAAAAAACAAAAAAGCATGTTTGACTTCGGCCATCTTCACAGCACACTGAGGATGTAGTGGTTACTAGTTAGTGTTTATTTCCACTGGGATGTTAAGATGGGGCAACTTAGTCGGGTGAGAGTTGAAATGTGGCGATACTTGCTGTCGGTCTCACTCAAGATGTAGTGGTGAACCAATATGTGAGCGCAAGTGCTGTCTTGGCTACACTTTGGCTGAATTTGTACATTGTCACGATCTTGCCAGTAGCCGTTCTTTCAATCCATACTCTTTTAACACATACTACCGTATATTTCTATGTACTCTATACAAGGCTTTTTGTTGGTCCATAAACACGCTTATCAGTGTAAAAATTGCATCCATGCATCCAGACTTGTCTTGAATCCTAACTGTGCATAACTTAGTCGCATGTCAACAATCAGTCTTGTTCTTTGTTTAAGGAGTTTTTCTTACATCTATCCAAGTTGCTGGCCAGTCTTCTGATACCTTACTTTCTTGTCCTGATCTGTGGAATATTCTCTTGAGCCATTCAGCACAGGTTTGTATGGCTTCTACTGTCAAACTGTCCATTCCTGGTGCCTTGTGTTAAGGCTTTTTTTAGGCATCACTTCACTAAAGCTTACTGGATTCATGTGTTGGTGTTTTGGTACGCATTTCTCTGTGCTTTTATCTTCACTTGTAGGATTCAATACTTCTTGGAAATGGTTTGGTTTTTTTTCTTTCATATTTTGTTTTGGTAGATTATTTTACCCCTGCATTAGCAAAAACGTGCACTTGCGCACAGAGAAAGACAGGGAAAAATATGGAGACATAGTCGGTACAGCCATCCCATTTAACACCCCCCCCCCCCCCCCCNCCCACCATATGCCTTTTCCATTTTGTGTCCCAGTTTGCTAAGCTCAGGAACATTGCGTGTTGGGAAGACACAAGGCCTAAACAGCTAAAGCAGGCCCTCGCCTTAGGGTGTGCGGGAGGGAGTGGAGAAGGAGGTAAGGAGCTTTATGAAATGCTAACATGGCAACATATTCCTTAGCGTGCCTGCAGCATTTTTCTAGCAGGATTAATAGAAAGACAACAAATATTAATTGATGACGTGGTTTTGTGAGAAAAAAAGCGGGCAGGAATTCTCTTGTGAAAGAACCTGAGATAATGTTGTTTTATAAGTCAACAAACACACAAACAAAATTAGTGAACAATAATGGTTGAGTACAAAAGATGGGGAGAGTAAAAGAGTTATAGGATTACACTCAAATTCGCACTTCTTGCCTCGGTATCCATCATCTGGTTTGAATGTTGCCAAGATATTCCCTGAAAACCAAAATTTCACCATTACATCACATGAACACCAAGTTAATGCCTTGGGTACAAGAAACAATCGAAGGCTGTGGTGGAGATGGCATTTGATTAGGACACATTTCATCACTGGCTCCAATTGTGGTTCTGGGATTTTATTGTATAACCTATAAGCACTAACTACATTATCAAGAAAATCTGAAAATAAAAGTGCAAACATTTCTCTCTCTCTCTCTCTCTCTCTCTCTCTCTCTCTCTCTCTCTCTCGCGCGCGCGCGCACGGGAGCTTCTTTGTCTCATTGTCCCTGTCTTTTAGTTCCTGTCAGTACATAAATACTATGTGTGAACTGATTTGAAACAATTGCTTTCTTCTCTTTGTTATCACAGGAACTAGAGATTATTCATCCATTACACTTAATTAACATTTCACGTGTTGCTCACCTGGTAATTAGTTAGCAATTAATGTTTCGCTCCTGGCCCATAAATTTAACCGCGCAATT
Organism: Ellobium chinense; assembly: GCA_033807755.1. Lineage (NCBI taxonomy): Eukaryota > Metazoa > Mollusca > Gastropoda > Ellobiida > Ellobiidae > Ellobium > Ellobium chinense. The sequence continues at coordinate 514,443 of JAWQUT010000276.1, forward strand.
TTTAGTACAACTTTTTTGTAATTAACAGATCATGTCGACCGATATTTTGTGCTTTAGGCCTGGCGATATATTGCATTTCAACTGTGACCTTTCAAGAAGACCACCGGCTTTCAGGCTATGCTTAAAATACCCGTGCCGAGGAATCTTTTTCTCTCAGTGCTTTTTTTCCTTATTCTTTCTTTGTTGTTGCTGATATTTCCAGATGAGGCTTTCATCTTCATTTTACCCGTTTCTCTCTCGTGAACCTTAGGTGGAAACGATGTTGGGCTCTTTTCCATTGATACTTTGGGTTATTGCCTGTATGCAGTGGGACAGATCCTGGGTAAAGTCTAGAGATCTGCCTCCCCCCTTCCCCGCCCCTGCCAGAAATCACTGAATGCAAGCGAACTCTAATAAATGGTATTCTTTTCACCGTACGCCCCTATCTTGCCCTCCTTCCTGGCCTCTCATAGAGGATGTCTTTGCCATGCTCTTTTTTGAGCTTGTTTGTGTCTGTGTGTTCATTTTGTGTGTGTGTGTTTGTGTGTGTATGTGTGTGTGTGTGTGTGTGTGCGCGCGCGCGCGCCGGTGGTATAAACAGAAAGCCTTGAGTCTCTTTTCAAAAATATGTCGGCACTCCTGCATTTGAATCTTTTTACGAAATATTCTGGAATCGTAGAATGAATTAAAACTGTTTTACGCGGAGTCAAATGAAGTTGGCGTAAGGGCGTAGACATAATGGAAAGCCCCGAGAACACTTTCACAGGACACTTTTTCTTTCTTGTCCCATAAGTATCATTTTCTTTCCACTATGTAGGAACATGAGTTCACCAATGTCAATACCGCAATCTGAAAGAAGAAGTCGGTTTTTGAAATTTCCTCTGCTGCATCATCTGTTTACAGAAATCCTGGATCCAGTAGAAAACCTGTAGAAAATAAAGTAATAAAGTAATCGTGCAGGCATCAAAAATCTTTGTCTTCCTACTTGAACTGAACTCATCGGATGTTTGAACCAATAGTACTAATTACTTCTTCGTGGGGTCGGTATCGCCCATCCCTAATACTCCTGCGAAATGTCATATGGTATCCAGGGGCTAAATTATGCTGGATTGTTTGGTAAATAGTTTAGGCGGCGGCAGATGTTTAAAGTTGTGAGACAATGTGCCAAGATTTCCCGTCAGAAACATCCAGTGTGTAATAAACATTGCAGGTAAAATTCTGCGCTGCCCATGTTACAAAGTCGCTTACCTGTGGTCTGAGCATAAGACGCCATTTCCTATGTAATAGGATTTTCACAACAGTGCTGGACATTAAAGTTCTATATAAACTCAGACTCTGGCCATTGATGTATCTTGGCGACTCGCAGCTCGTAGTTTTCTCTTCTCAGAGACGTGCCTTTTCACATTAGAATTCACAAAGAACATGCAGGACCCAGATTTTCTGAACTTTGATGTCGATTCACATTTGGCTCACTATGATTACGTGAACTGTTTTCAGTTGACGAAATCTCAAATCGCTGCTTTAGGCAAGTTCTAACTTGGTTAAGAAAACAAATGGCATAAAACGCATGTAAAGAAATACAAAATTCGGATCAAAATATCGCGGAGATTAAAATGTAAGGATAGTGGATTTGTTTCGTTCCGTATTTTCATATGGATACTCAGATTCGGTTGATCAACATTCAAAGCAGTCTTGACGATAATCATTTATTAGAAGTATGTTCCTATTTAAAGGCAATGATATCCAAACCATGTATATGTGTGGGTATGGGTATGTGTGTGTATGTGTGTGGTGTTGTATTCGTCCGTGTGTTTGGTGTCGTGTCAGAGTCATGTGTATATGTGTGTATGTGCGTATAAAAAGTGCGTGTTTGAGTGTGTGTCGTGTGCAGCACAGGTCTCACCCTCAAAAGCAGGAATGCAGAAGAAGAACATGACTATGAAAACCATTATGCTACTTCATGTTGACGGTTCATCTTGGACTGTGCAGCACATGAAACTGAGCAATAAAGAATAAAAAGAGAAGCAAGGTCCCAAATTGCTTTTGCATAATAGTGCATCTGAATTTTCATAGCAAATAATTTGATGTCTTTGATAATTCATAATTCTAAGGCCAATAATTTTTCAGAATTTCCGTGTGGATCATCTCACAGGCGCCAAACACGTTGGCTGCTAGGTGATCAAGAGAGAAGCACTTTCCCTCAACTCCACAGATCGATAGGCCGTGTCGTCAAATTTTATATTTAGCTTTGAGGGCCCGCTTTAGTGGCGAGAAGAAGTAATAAAATCAGTTAATTTTCCTCTCTTCGACTACGTTCCCCACATTGTAAATTCTAGTGAAGAAACGAACAGTTTGGGAGAACACTGATTCCAGTGCAGTCAAATCAAAATATAATTCTTCTAAGAAAATGTCCTAACTCCTCCCTCGCAAAATTTCCTTTCATTTTCCCAACTGGCTTGTAAGAATCATATAATACTGAGTATATCTGCGAATATTAGGGCGTTATTACCTAATAATTTGTATACATTTGTATACATACACCACGCCTCCTTTCCCTCTCCTATTTTAATCTCTCTTCCCCCTCTCTCTCTCTCTCTCTCTCTCTCTCTCTCTCTCTCTCTCTCTCTCTNTCTCTCTCTCCCTCCCTGCCTCTTTTTTTCTTATTTTCCATTCTGTTTCTGTCTTTTTTTTTCTACTCGCTCTGTCTTTATTTTCAAAGTTTAAATTCAGCGAACACTCAGAATAATCAGTGGAAAATCAATTCTATCCAACCAACTTGAAAAAAATCCATCCGATGGCTTCAAATCCAATCCCTTTTACATTAAAATGTCTGAAACGTAAATCCGCAATTTGATCGGGCGGCTAGTCAATGATAAATAGGCGTAACTGTAATTTCTTTGTTTCTTCTGCTATTCGTAAATCTTTGTACAACTAGATCTAGTTGCATGTTTTGTTTTTCTAAAACAGGAGGATATAAACGGAAAGTGAACGAGACAAAATAAAATAAAAGACGGAGAGGGTGAGAGGAAGAGAAATAGAAGCAGATGCAAACACCACAGCGGACCGAAACTATGGTACAAACATACTGTTCTGCATTTTCAACACGCACAAGTACACACGAAGGCACCACACAAGCACCGTGAAAGCACTGAAAAGTAAATAAGATATTCGTCCCAGATCTCTCACCAGACCATTGACAGACTCTCAAATCAACGTCTCCATCTTGGCAGTCGATCAGCTGTTTCCGGTTTGGAGGCATCCGGTTTCGCTGCAGAAATAAGGAGGCCCAGGGTAAAACATGACAAGGGGCCAATAACTCGTATGACAGCATCATAGTATGGTTGTCGTTCGTGGGTATAAGGGGATATAGAGCGAATGGCTGGATTAATAGAGGTCAAGAGTGCAAGCAAGACGAGGCGAGAAAGAAAGACAGATAGGAGAGTGACAGAGTGAAGAGAAGGAGGAAAAGGGTGAGAGAAAATTGTGAGGACACATGCGAGTAGAATACACAATGGTCAGCAAGTGAACAGTTAGATCTTTTATTTTTCTGGTTTTGTTTTTTGGTCAAAGCAAGGCTTAAACTGACTCTTCAAAGATTTCAGTAGATACGAAAATACGGAGCACTTGAAAGGCGGTTTTCAAAGAGAGAAGAGAGAATCAGCTCAAATTACGCGTCCCGGTGATCGACTGTACATTCCTATTCCCCACCCCCAAACAATTTCACACGCACGAACTGCCACGACCTGACTTTGGTACATACACATGTATGCACGAAGTGAGGCATGTAGGAGCTCCCACAAAATTTCTACAGGAACATAATATTCACCTGTTTTCCCACTTATGCTTCTCTTAGCCTTCCCCTAGCCTTTAATAATTCCTTCTTTTCGTTGTCCATGCAGCTGCGAGTCTATATGACAACATGGAATTGGGAGAGAGAAGTCATGTCTGTGTCATGTATGATGTCAGAAAAATCTGATGTTTAATAGTGCTTTCCATATGCCAGGTCATCTTCCGTGGACGGTATGTCAGTAGTTATCTGAGGATGCTGATGCACATATTCATCGCTTTGACGCTGGAAAGCCGCAATAAGTACACAATAAGACTGATTAAAAGAGTGTGTGATGAGCAGTGTGTAGTAGTACCTTTCGTATCCTGGACATCCTCCAGATCCAACAAAGATTTCCTCACATGTAGGGCAGGATAGCATGCATGTGAGAGCCTAATATGAAGTTGTATAAGTTGAGGGGACGACGCAGAAGAACACGTTAGTATGTGACACTGCATGGCGATGCTGTTTGCAAATCATTAAAGAAAGGTGACCAACTCATGACAAGGAATGACCAGACTATGACCAGGGATAACCAGGCTATGACCAGTGATGACCAGACTATGACCAGGGATGACCAGACTATGACCAGGGATGACCAGGCTATGACCAGTGATGACCAGACTATGACCAGGGATGACCAGACTATGACCAGTGATGACCAGACTATGACCAGGGATGACCAGACTATGACCAGGGATGACCAGACTATGACCATGATGACCAGACTATGACCATGATGACCAGACTATGACCAGGGATGACCAGACTATGACCGGGGATGACCAGACAAAAATGCTTTTTTGTTGCCGAAGCTTCTTCAATGCTAGGAGTCCCTTGCAAGATCTCATTCTGATTCCACCGTTACCCGCCAAAATAAGAAGAATGCTGGGGGCCAGAGCCTCCTACAGATGGCTGTGTTCCTGGAGTGGTCTCTTATTGTGTCCCAGGTGTGCTCTGCTTTGATATAATTATGATCATTGTATGAGTGCCTCCTCAACATTTCTTTTCATGTCCCAACTCTCATTCACCACATTCCTTGTGTTTTGCTATCAGTTTACTGTCAAGGAATACCCATGCTGCATTTCTTAGCCAGGCTAGGTAGCAAAGGATGTTGCAGTTCGAAGCTCTTCAAAGGAAAAATAAAATCCAGAAACCAGAGAACACTGTCTACTTCGAATGGCACAGTCCTCTTTAAATTTGTTAGACTGGGGCAAATCACATCCAAAGATCACCGCTTCACTTTCCACAACAAGGAATTCAGCTGTCTGTAGTTTGTAACTGTTACACTTGCAATAAAGAAGGCCAGCTTCTTTCCTCCTTTTGCATTGACTGGTCTCTTCACATGGCAGGCCCTGTAGATGACTTTAAGGTCCATCTCATGGAGGGCTGTCTAGCTGTTTCCTCCAGCATATTGAATGCTGTCTCATATGGATGTAAATAATAAGCTGTTTGATACAAATCAGTCAAGGAATGGAATGAAGGATGACCAACCCCCCACCCTTGAATTTGTGGTTACTTCAGTGTTACTGTGCAAGTTTTGTGTAATTCACAACAAAATAATGCAGACTGTAATAAAAAGTGTTTCATTTAATGCTCTTTAATGTCTTCACCAATGTCACTGAGCCGTCAGTGCAACTTTCACTGATTATCCCCCTGTTCACGGGCTCAAGTTGTGTGTACTCTTATCGCTGAGTTAATTAAATCCATTGTATGTCTTACCGATCAATGCCATTCCAGACTATCCCTTAGACAATGATGAGGACTNTCTTGAATTTGTGGTTACTTCGGTGTTACTGGGCAAGTTTTGTGTAATTCACAACAAAATAATGCAGACTGTAGTAAAAAGTGTTTCATTTAATGCTCTTTAATGTCTTCACCAATGTCACTGAGCCGTCAGTGCAACTTTCACTGATTATCGCCCTGTTCACGGGCTCAAGTTGTGTGTACTCTTATCGCTGAGTTAATTAAATCCATTGTATGTCTTACCGATCAATGCCATTCCAGACTATCCCTTAGACAATGATGAGGACTTGCTAGCGTGGCTGGAAAGTACTAAAACAAAACTAACTTTGGAAAATGAAACGGCCAGAGAGAGAGATTATCATATTCTGGGTGACAGTTCTACGCCCTGTCCAGACCTCACACTTGTGTTGACAAATTCGTCCTCTCGATTAGCGCCTGATAGAGGCCCGTCTTGCTCTCCGGAAGTGAACTTCGGGAGGTCGCCGCAGCACACGCAGCCGTTACTTCCGGTCCAACCTACCCACTTTATCGATTACAATACCCTGCAGGCTGGTGTACCAGAAGTAATCGATAACGATTAGCGAATGACCCGGAAGTAAAAACATCATAGCCATCCTTGTTACGGGATTAGATATTGTTCTGTGTTGATTGGTTGAAAATTGGCGTAAGGATTATTGAACGTGTAATCCCTGACCGCTCAGCTTATTAACAGAATAGAAGTGAAAAGAGAACATTCCAGGAACATTGTCTTATCCATTCTCTCACCCCCTCTCCCCCCCCCCCCCCNAAAAAAATAAAACACTTACGCCAGCTTCATGTATACTCACCATCGCTCAGCCCCAGGGGAGCTGGAATGTTCTGTGGGCGGTAAATGTCCCTGAGGAGCAGGAGATGTTTGGCGAGAGGTGAGGAGGCGGGGCAGAGAGAAACTGGGAGAGAGAGAGAAAGAGAAAGAGAGAGATTTGGAAGAAGGGGTATACAGAGACCAAATGTCCACTCAAGAGTTAGGATAAAATCAGTTGGACAGATGAGAGTGGTCACAGCCATTATCCTTCAGTATGATAATACTACGAAACAAACGAAAGGCCGCGGTGGATTTTGGTATCGTCCAACAGGGGCCAACAACATATAAAAATAGCCAGGAAAAAAAATCCGTCTTGTGGCAAGATTTCATGTTTCTTTCGCGAACGAGCCTCACGTCCATAATACGGGAACTGAGTGAGCGCGATTGAAGAGCATGGGCTAAATGTTGCAATCAGTTTCTCGCATGTCTCACTTAAGCTCATTTATGATCATTATTTATATGTATTTTCTTGTTGTTGGTGGTGGTGGTGGTGGTGGTGTTGTTGTTGTCGATGTTGTTGTTGTTGTTGAAGAAAGTAACATCATAAATGGTAAGCCAGGCATCTCGCTTCGTGATAATCAAATGACTTCAACTTTTTCATCCGTGAAAGAAAAACATATGTAAGGGTAGGGAGGAAGAACCAATCAGTATGTTCAAAATGAGGTGTTCCCACATGTTTAAGTAGATGCATGCATGGGTGATTTAATGAGCTTGCGACCTAGAAATTTCATATTATAAGAGAACGGGCAGGCGAACAACGAAGAGATTAAAACAGTGAAATGAAAATATGAACGCCTTAACAAAAACGCTTCGGATTACGGCATGGATATCGCTTTGTCTTTGAGACTTGATTTAATTTTGTCGGGTGAAATCATAGCATCTTATTTCATCCAAACATTTCCAATAATATTTTTGGCAAGCTGCAGGAACTCAGTCTGTTTACATGCCAAAAATTACTGCTTGCATTACACATACAAACAATGGGAAACCACTCCAATTTCTTGGAACGGCGAGAGCAAACATATTGAAGGGGTATTTCCCATCACTGCTCTCGTCCTGAGCTCAAAGGAAGCCTGTGCCAAGCATTCGGTTAGAGAGTGGCCTAAGGTTTGCTAAGCACTTCACCCTCAGTTTTGTTTACTTCCTGAGTCTGGAATCTGACCGCAGGCAGAATTATTACGTAACATCACATGAAAAGGGGCATTAAGGAAATCATCTATAAGTTTGTTTTCATTTTGAACGTGTTTTCATTGTTGATTTATATAGAAACTCCAAGTCATACATTCACCTACCGCTACACCGCATTTTCTCGCAAAAAATATCGCAGTGAATATCCAGCAACATCATAAACAAGGATTAAATATATCGAAATGAGGTGATTTGGAATCAAAGCTAGATTCAGTAAAAATACTTCATAATCAAATTGATAGTGTAATGGGCGGGACTTCCGGTGACTCCGTGATTTTTTATATGGTCTAGATTCTAACAATCTCTTGATTCTCTGGTCAAACAAAGAAATTAACCGCCATTTTTGAACTGAGTGCTGCTGGCATTCGCCTTCACATTCAGATTTGTGGACTACAAAAACACTCACAGTATGAAACATTCAGATCATACATCTTACATACGTTGTCATGTCTGTCCCAAAGTGAACACCAGTTTCGCGTTTTCATGCATACAATGATTACTCCCCTGTGACCTTAGAGATAATCAGGCCAAGATGCCTTTGATCCCCGCGCATGAAGGAAAGAAGCGATCTTTTCATTCAGTGAGTGGTCTCTCGGAGGTTTTCAGCAACGGAAGTATGCGTCCTTAAGCAAGCCAAGATGTAATGCGAGTGATGCAGAAGAGATAGAAAAGAGTGTTCTGGCCAGCGAGTGGTGTCTTGATATACTTAATATATTTTTGCCCCATTTATTAGCCTTTATATTACCCTGGGTCCTTACCACATCTTACCACAAGATCGTTGAAAAAAGTTCCACTAGCAAATTTAAAACCTAGACGTTTGCTGCCATTTTTCCCAGCTCCTACTTCCAGTATAACTAACAAAAAAATATCCAGATTTTCTACTTTGTCTAAGCTCTTCCCACTTCCCCGCTGGCTAGCGCAGGGAAGCAAAAAAACGTACACTATGGAAACATCCCAACTCGACTTACTGTAAACATGTAGAAAATATCGTCTTTATCCTTACTTTTGTCACTAAATGCAACAGAAAGGCAGCGATGGTTTAGGGGCTAAAGACACAGAGCTCACCGGTTGACATTAGGAAGTTACCGAAGAGTAGTAGGCTGAGAAGAGAAGTGGAGAGAAATGTATCAACATATAAAACGTTCGTTTGGAGAAGCAAACCGGTTTGTTGCCTCAGAAAATAAAATGGCGGAAAAGTGCAGTGTTTTAACCGATGACGTATTGTTTTTGGTTGGCTATAATTATAATGTCCACCTTTCTCTGCTTTTGGTGTTCCGGACGGCCTGCGCTTGTTTGGTGACGCTCTCAAACAGTGTGAAAGTCAAGGAGTCACCCGATGGGAATGCCTTTTTTGCGGTTCCTCCCATTACAGTCTATTTGCTTTCCTTTTATTCCTTTGCATGGTTCAGTGAGCGTGAGAGCCTCGACTGTATCCCCTAAAAGCGTTGTTGGTTTTTTTTTCCTGTTGTCGTTCACGAGGTTTGTCTGTTGGCTTGGTGCAATGTGAATGCATATCTATTAAGAAAGCATTTTAATGTTTCCTTGACCTGCACATTTATTCAGATCGGCGCTGTAAGCTACATGTTTTTATACCATACCATGCCGAGCCTTTACCATTTCTGCCTGCTAACAAACAAATGTACGAACACATTTGAAATTCGAATGAAACCAAAGCCTTCTAAACTAGTCACACTAAAATACTTTTGTGCAGCGCGTTCATCCGAAAAGTTCATTCTTTGCTGCAGTCAGGGAAGTCTAGGTAAGTACAAGGAGCACAATGTGTTAATTCACAAACAAAGAGGACCTAATCACTCATGCTCAAAGATCAATTGTAATACACTGCATATGTAAATGTGGTGTCCTCCTATTCGCCTTACCATTATGTCACGGTCCACAACTCCATGTTGTTACTGAAGCTCATTATCTGATCATTATATCGACATCAAAATAATTTCAATCATCTGAGAGGTTCAGAAGTTCCAAGCAATGAAGTTAGTTATTACTATACCATTTTAACTTCTGGCATGCACTTTTTCATGGGATACCATTTTAAATTGAGTATTACGGTATTTCTAACAGAAAATTAAGGCGGTGAGCATTACATTCGTGTTAAATAGATTGGGGGTTAAATACGTGCATGGAGAAGCTAAAAATTGCCAGCTTTTCACCAAAAATACTCGGTGCTTCGTTTTCTAGTGTGTTTTTCAGAGTATGTTTCATGACAGTGTTGTTTTTCTTCCCAGCGTTTTCAAGGTATCGTAAACAAGTGGAAAATATAGCCTTTCTAATTTTGGAAACTATGTGTGTGTCCTACAGAAGAAAGTGCCAGAATTTCCATTGTTCAATGCAAGGTCACACACTTCATCCATTTCAATAAATTATATTCATAAAGTTTCAATCCTGGTCTTATGTTATAAAATGTCTCTTCTACTGACACCATTGTCTTGTTAGTACAGTACATACTACTCCTTTAAGTGATGTGTGAATGGCCGGCTGAAATTTGGTCATGATAATATTTGTAATATCAGTAGCAGACGAGCTTTATTGTTCTGAATTGAACTTTGATTTATATGTCTGGGATGAAAGTAATTGAAAGTGTTTCAAATGTGTTAATGGACAGTAACTGGGTTACACACTCCATCATTAAACTGGTGTTTGAATATCATGACATGGGAACCACGAGTGTTGGAAAATGGCTCGGGATAGGACTGGGCTAAGAGATAGATGAAGGTAAGAGATAATACGAAATGAAATGATATATTATATATGTAACGTCGATATGCTCTATGGATACACTACACTCAACACACACTTGTAAAATCATCTCATCCTTGTCTCTCTCAATTCCTTTCTCTCTCTCTTTTTCTCTCTCTCTCTCGCTCTCTCTTTCTCTCTCTTCCTTTCCCTCTGTGTGTGTGGGTGTGTGTGTGTGTGTGTGTGTGTGTGTGTGTGTGTGTGTGTGTGTGGTGTGTGTGTGTGTGTGTGTGTGTGTGTGTGTGTGTGTGTGTGTGGATCATTTAGAGTGTGGAAGAGGAGATTGTTTGTTAAGTAATAGCTATATTATATCTATCTAATTGCTTACTTGATTACATATCATTGGATTGTTGATGGTATTGTAAGAAGTCAAGTATCAGTAAAGTTCTTGAGATATGTCTTTATCTCTCCTCTTCTTGTCTTCCCTCTCCTGTGCACCAGCCACATTCTGTGTGTAGTGGGAATGGTTTGACGGGAGGTGGGAAACACATCCTAGGATCCCGTTTGTTACGTTTCTGGTAGTATCACCATCCTATTCGTAAGTAACTCTTCATGGAATTTAGGTCAAATCTTTTCTCCACTGCCCAGCGGTATTCTTTAGTGACCCTCCAATGTTTCGAGACAACGATACTTTTATTGCCCGTAACTTCCACGGACCTCTACTTTAACTATGTATAATCGAGTGCTGAACAGTGTCAGCACGACATCTCAGCTCTGACTATGGTAAGGCCCTTCATCTTGCTACTGTATTAATACAAACTGACCATCTTCTGACAAATGTACGTCTTTAAACTCCCCGGAGTATATTAAACCAAGGTTTCACAGAAAATACCATTATGAGGTAGCGGTCCCGGTCCTCTCATTACTTGTCATACCTGAGTGACCTCAGACAGAAAACCAGAGCTCCATTCTAACTATCCAGTGAGAGAATAATGTCAATACCACAGTAACTTCTCATCAGCCATATAAACAGACAACATTATTCCTCGTTAAACTTGATTATTACAGAAATACTGAGCGGGTATGATCTATAATTCCAGAGATGGTGTTATCTTTTTACTAAAATGAAGTGGACAGAACGATGAACAAAAAAACGAGCTTTTGCTTAGAGATGTGGAGAGTATGAAAGACACACATAGATCGTAAATACGCGGAATGGTTACATGTCTAATTTCCCCCAATGTAGTCATTTAATATTTCCATCTGAGTAATGAGATGGAAGAAATGAGAAATTATATCTATTGGAGACAATCCCGCTTTGGCCATTATCACTAATTTATGAGTTAAAACAAAACCCCATTTCCTCGCCTACTCGTATTGGCTCTTAGTGATGTTCTAGACAGATTAAATAAGTTCTCATTTTAGCTGAGAGATGCCATAACCATTGTACAGTGGCGTTGGCGATGAGATGGGCTTGGGGAGGAGGGGGAAGAGAGGAGGAGATGCAGTATTCCCGTCCCAATTACTGCAAGTATTATGCTGAACGATGTTAGCAAAAACATTTTATGACACGTTTTAGGTTTTAGGTGTTATCTGGACAATTGCAGGGTCGCCGGCAACAGTAAAAACTTTTTTTTTTTTTTTATCTTAGAACGCATTATGAAGTACAGCTTTACAGTTCACCCCTTTTGTAAATATTGTTGCAGTGTACTGAGCATATTTTCCTAAGAATGTAAAATACATGTGAAAATTGAGATATTTTTACCACGATGTATGTGGACTGTATGTAGAATAGCGCACAATGCACAATGAAAAGCTTGGCTCTTTACATCTTTTTCTATCAAGCCGTGATATTTACGTACATGTATTTCTAATAGCATTTTATGGTAATACAAGCGATACTGCTCGCTATTATAAAAATCTTTATAAGCGTGAAAGCTTTGTGGGTGACAGTTAACTGCTACAAGGGTTAGGATATAAAATCATAATAGTATTCTGCCTTTGATGTTTCATTACGTTGGGATGGGACGAAATATTTTGGACTATAATGCAGGAGTCTTAGCTCATTGCTCAGTTTACTGGATACGACGCTGCCAGTGACGTCATGAAATTCACATATTGTCCTGTACGTTGTCCTGTAGCTGATATCAATTACTTGTCGTGTGAGTGAAATTCCTTGTGAAAGGTGGCCGTGTTTGTGAAACCTCCCCAGTGTAAATTCACCACCATACTCACTCACAGCCATCGGGTCTTTATGAGAACAAAAACTTTAGTCGAGTGTTCAAAAATGTTTTCTGGCGCTCAGTGGCGGCTTTCTTATCTCGAAAACTACCCGGGCAACTCCCTTCGCTCCCTTTCCCCACCCTCACCCTCCTCATGCCCCGCTCACCGCTATTTCTTCGAATAACAGTAACTTTAATATAGATTATGTCAGATCCATTGCTTTTGCTTTCAATAGCTATAACAAAGACATATTATGGCTTTATTAAGGAATAATACAGAATTGTAAGACAAAAGAAATGCACTGAACAAAACAAGATTTGGCTTAGTCTCAGTATTTTTGGAATCTTTATATCCTGAGCTATGTTTTACCCGACACGCCACAGCTTGCACTTAATGACGAGCCGCCACTGCTAGCGCTCTATGAGCTGTCCGCTCGGACAGAATGTGTCTACTATTACTGCAAGTAGGGAGGCTATTGGGATAGGGGCGGAGGGCATTGAGTTTATGGAATTTTACAATTTCTCACACATCTTGCTAACCACTGAATTCTAGATATAATCCCTTATCAGGGATAGCGATGGGATTGAGGGGTGGGGTTGAGGTTGGGGGGAGAGGGGAAAGAAGCAAACATGTATTATATATCACATTAAAATTCCTGGTCACAAATTATTCCAGCTCCATCACACCGAATCTGTAGGTGAACTAGAGCAGGTGAAGCCAAGCTCACCGAGTGTATGGTTGTAGAACACAGAGGGTCATTCCACGAGACCTCAGGTTAGTCACATCCTGTTCAACAGTTTCTTTTTCTTCACATCAGGTGCAGAGAATTGTCAGTCACATTAGAGTCCTTGCTGCCCTATTCCGGCACAACACAGGCTGCACTCGCTAGAAGCCATTTCTCTTGCCCCACATAAAATGTGGCTTTCAGTCAAGTTCCGAAGACTCACATGATGCTTGTGAGCTTGATGTCAATACTGGAAAAAAACAAAATATTGTGGTTTCCTGTTTCTTGGAATGACCCAAGAACGGCTTAGGCTTGCTAGCTGAGGTTTCGTGAGATTTAAAAGTACAGCCATTAAATCTGCCGAGTATTTTCCCTTTTTAGAAAAAAAAAGTCTTTGTGAAGAGTTAGTATTGTAAATTAAATGGGGAAAATAATACACAGGGCTTTAACATCTAGGAGATTAAAGAGATAACAGTCTTGACTTCTTTTTTTTTTGGCGTTTGAAACTAACCTATAGAGAAATAAAGAGATCTGAAAATTTAAAATGTGATTTCATCATACACTGTTCCTATCAAGGACGAGAGAGTCGTTTGGGGGAGAGGGAAAAGGGAAGGCATTAAAAAAAAACCGAAAAACAGAATTAATTAAGGCAGAATGATAGAGAGCGAGAAATGAGAGAAAGATAGGCGGGTGACAAATGACTGAAGAAAAAAAAGAAAGAGAGATGATGAAGTAGAAGAAAGAAAGAAAGAAAGAAAGAAAGAAAGAAAGAAAGAAAGAAAGAAAGAAAGAAAACGTGAAGGAGAAAAGGAAATGGGAATAATGGACGAAAGGATTTTTTTTAAAAAGAAGATAATGAAGGGATTACAAGTTAATTTTGATAGTGCTGACGATGTTGTACTGTTAACGAACTCCAGTTTAACAGTAACAAAGTCCACGTAATTCGCACTCTGACATTGTCATGGATCGATGAGGACTTGACAGTTGTTCCTTACTCCTTACGTAATGACCGGGAAATTAAGATGAATATTCATTTTGCGCTTCCTTACAGTGAAATATGATTTGAACAAAGCCATGGCTAAAGTCACGAACATAGGAAAGGGATGAGAGGATACTAAGGCTCTATCCCTAAAAGATATTATTGTTCCTCCCCCTTCCCCTCCAGATCTCCCCCCAAAATGATTGATATTTCCCTTTCAGGCCCCGCCCCTTTTCACCAACCATCGAACACTCTACTCTCTTTCTCTATGTCCCTTCACTCTGCACCATTTTATTACGTCACTAGCAAGGGTCACGCTGTATCCGTTATGATGTGAACCCACCGGATTCGGAATAGGCACGGGACATTTTGATGTTATATCATCTCTGTCTTATCGTTAGTTGGACAAAGCTGAACTCACCAGAACCCGGCACTGTCTTAAAGGACTTTAGCGTACAGGGATAGAGGTCTGTCTACGCCACGGTTTCAGCATCACGCCTAATCCGCATCCGGTGGATTCACACTCATTCAGTGTCCTTCTGTTTCTGTCCCAGCTCATAGATATTCTTGATTTGCTTTCTCTGTCACTTGGTCCGTACATTTCTTCTGCATCCGTTTCAATATAATTCTGTTGTTTGTTGCTCTTGTTCAAATACCGCCGCCAAATCGGTTAAATATTTCAATCCAAATTTGTTTACTTGCTGGCTTTTTGGTCGGATTTCGCGAAAGATTAAACAAGAGTTCTCATGACTGTACAGCCATCTTGTTTTCTGTCAGTATTCTCTTTTTTTCTCTTCTCATTGCACTCTATCTTTGGTTCTAATGATTGCATCATGTGATTTTTTTCACTCCTTCTGTATTTTCACTCCACAGTCTGCTCTCTCTCATACACTATCTTTCCAGTATCATACTCTTCCCTCCGTTCTCTTTACCTCTTCAGTGGCGTAGCAACGAGATACATGACGAGGGTTCAGAGTGGCTGGTGGATTAGGAGAGGGTAACTCATACTGTGATGATGTATCATTATGGGAGACAGCTGCGTCTCAATTAGGGGAGGGGCAGGTTGGGGAAAAAGCATTTGTGACAAGCACACTCTCCTGAGACCCTGCTCCGCGCTATATGAACACTGCAAACAGCTGATTCATTTGTTGTTTTTGTTTTTGTTGTTGTTGTTGTAGTAGTAGTTGTTGTTGTTGTTGTTGTTGTTGTTGTTGTTGTTGTTTGTTGTTGTTGTTGTTGTTGTTGTTGTTGTTGTTGTTGTTGTTGTTGTTACTCCTTTAGTTTATTCAAGAGAATACAGCCTTCAAGAGAATTTGTTCAGCCCATTGATGCTGTATTGAACAATGAACCTATGTACAGGAGGACCTTAGAAACTCAGATTCCAGGGCACCAGGCTAGAGTAGCAAGTCGACAAGATGTTGGAGTCCGTATATCCGCTAATATTTGATATAGAAAGTTAGGAAATCGGGGCCAGAGTGGTACAACAACATGGAGTTTACAACTTGTTCGAGTACATGAGTTTTAGGGTCATCAGATCCTTACGTAACTGATTTTTCTAAAAAAAAAAAAAGGTTTTTACATGGCTAACTACAGTAGATCAGACGAGGCCTTCACTTAAACTGGGCCAGGCTGCTCACTTTTGGTTTACTTACTGTGTTTTTCCAGTCACCGCGCTGTTTTTCACTCATGATTGTAAGCATTACGCTCTTATTCACGTTAACGAGTTTCACCCTGAAGACATGGCAAAAACAGCTGTTTGTCCTGGCTAGCTAGTTGATCCGGCAAGGTGAATTGTCTCATGTCGTGTCTCCATCTGTCCACTCTAAGTTACGCCTACCCCCCTCCCCCGCCCTCCCCATCCCTGCCCCAGTTGTCTCTCCCATTAACTCATTCTTTCTATCGCCTTCTGCACGTGGCCGCCCGCGTGAGTGTGCACGTGCGAGAGGAGTGAGTGAGTATAACAGATTAAACCAGGCTGCTACTTTGGACAAAATCTCATGACCACTGACAGGTGCACGGTCAATATAATACTGGGTTAAATGATAATAGAGAGCTTTTCTTTCAAGTTCGGAGGTCTTACGGATCTTTATATTCATGCGCATATATGGGATTTCCTGATGTTATGAGCATATTGCACGTTATAAACTAGAATCAGATATAATATTTTCACATTGGCTTGGTAACATGCAACATTATCCTAACATCAGGACCAGCTTGTCTATATGCCCATACCTACCACTTTCATAACGATACGTAAGAACATTTCGTGCGAGATCAGAACTTGAAAATAAAATCTCTGTAATAGAATATACTATTTCCTTCATACCATCTTTCCCCAGACGAGAGTCAGGCGGAGAGAGATACAGGACAGTTGTCAGACAGACAGATTGACAGACAAACAAATAGATGGACAGAAGGAATATTAAGAGGGAAAACTTGATGCTATAAGAAAAAGAATGTGGGGAAAAAGAAAGAGGAAGTTACAGAAGCTAATATCCGATCGTCTCTCTAGCCCCAGTCCCTTTTTCGTCGCAAGAATTACTCTAGATTTACTCAGTCTAATCTGTTCTTTGATTTTCTCTTTTAGTCTCTCCTCACCTGTCAACATATTTCTGCCTGCCCCTCCCTCTCTCTCTCTCTCTCTCTCTCTCTCTCTCTCTCTCTCTTTTTCTCTCTCTCTCTCTCTCTTTCATCTTTCTGTCACTGAACTTCACCTGTTGGCAATTAAAACAATGTATCCAAAAAGAACAAAGAAGACTGAAAACTGTTTCCATCGCTGCAGCAATGTGAACATACCCAGAGCCTATCAATCATGATGACGTAGCCAATAGCACAGGAGCAGGGGCGGCGTCACAGCGTCATTTATTGTAGGCCACGCACACTTTGATGGCTTAGAGTGGGGCACAGTGATAGATGGTGATATATTGAGATGTATGAGAGACTACACAGGCAGATTATAGAGAGAGGCGGGAGGGAAGGAAAGGAGGAAGAGTAAGAAGAGAGGGGGGAGATGGAAGATTGTACCGATCGGATGAACAGAAAGACGATAAGAGTAAAGAAAAAAAATGTCAGATGAGAGAAATGAAAGAAAGTAGACTTTCCACAAGACTCCCTATAATAAAAATTCACACTAGAATTTATAGTTGTCATCCTGCTGAGTAGTCCTACTCCAGCCCCCGCCCCTGGCTCCGTCGTTCTCTCTCTCCAGCCCGCTCCATTCCCAACTGGCGTTTTTCAAATCTGTAAACTAGTGTCTTCTTAATAGCTCTATCTCCCTTCCCCCACCCTTCCTTTTTTTTTTTCAGTCTCGCTGAACTAAGATCACTGTATTGAACTCAGTTCTGAAACCGTTCAAATGAGCTGAGTTCAGTAGATCACTGGCCTCTTCCCCCTTCTTTTTTTTTCAATGATAGGGATTGTTCTTCTTCTTCTTCGTCCTTCTATTTTCCCCACTTGTATTGTCTAGAGATAGCCTTACCCTCCTCTTTAGCCTGTCCTTCTGTATGACCAGTGACCAGTACTATTCGGGGGCGTTACTGAGAATCTGAAATGAAGGTGTGAAAAACTTTCCCTACACGTATTTCGCTGTCCTCAATGGCACAGCTCACAACAGAAACTATAATAGTAACAATAATAAAAGAATTCTTACTTATAAAATAGCTGTGTTGTGGTGGAACCTTTTAATTTTGTTGAAAGCACACTGTTTACCTGTTGTCACTAAGAATGCAACATACTTTATGTTCGTGTTGATGTATTTGCCGTATTCCACATAGCTGGAGTGGGAAAAGAAATAAAGGATGATGCCATGCAACTTTTTGCTGCCATGAAAAGACGAATTCTATTTCCTCATTTCCTGCTGTTTCTTGAGGTTGTTGAGCTCTGACAAGATCATCAGATCTGGTCTCACATTCAAGTATTCCTCACATACGGCTTAAATTTTGTGAAATGCGACCTTATTATATAGCACAGATGTTGGGAATAGGAAAACACCTGTGGCTGAATGCAGAATCCTTAAGTTGATTTGCGCCTAACTACGGTAAATATTATTGATGTTTTGGGGCTTTCCCGTGGTTACCGCAGTACGTTAACGGTTAAGTAAGGCAAGGATTATGCATGTGGCCATTGCACTCATTAATCAGTCCGCCCGGGCCCTCTCTATGTTTTCTTTCTCTGCTGCTGTCTCTGTCATTGTCTCACTCTCTCGCTCTCTCTTTCTTTCTCTCTCTCTTTCTCTCTCTCTCTCTCTTTCTCTCTCTCTCTCTCTCTTTCCTTCGTTTAATCGCTCTCTCATTCTCGATCTCTTTTTCTTCCTTCCGTAATTTTTGGCTAGAGACACCGTTGAAAGTGTTGTAAATATCTTTATGTGCATGATGCTCGCCTGGTAATCGTTCCCTAGACATACATGTTGAATATTGTCCATGCTTCGGATTGCATTTCAGCTTGTGTTCTCCAGCCTCAAAGGAAGCTGTTCCACATAACAAATTGTGAGATATGAGGTGCCACGTGGCTGTGAGTTGCCCTGAACTCAGGTACATGACACTGACAGTGCCGTATTTACCCACCGCTCCTTGGCTTATCCATCACGGCCATTCCACGGAAATGGAATAAAAGCTGCACTCCGAGTGGTGATCACACAGACCCATGACCAGCCAAGCTGCAGTTCATGTTTACTGTTTTATGATACACACAAGTTAATCACCAACATAAGGTTACAGACCTGTAATTGTACTTTCACTTTGTGGTCCTACAACTTAGGGGGTATATTTCATCTCCCCCTTTCCCTCTTTTGGCATGCCCTGCTTCCAGTAATAAGGGCTCCAGGGGGGAAATTTTGATATCATGGGAATCTGTGTCCATTTTACTTTATTTTACCAGGCACTATTTAGCCCTGGGCTGGAACTGCCAGCTCAAGGGTGTGCTCAGGCGGAAGAGGAGGGGTTTGGCATTGACCAGTGAAAAATGTAGGGTCTGTTTACAAATAGCAACCAAGCTCAAAATTTCAATGGGCTTGCTAGGGTTGGGTAAGTCTTAAAATTTGGGCCACATAATGAGCTTCAATCTGGTATGGGTCTGGGTGAAAGCTAAAACTTTGGGTTCAGAGGGCAGCTCAAAATGTTAATATAGCCCATAGAGGAAAAAAGGGTCCAATCCTATTACAGGTCTGTAACCTTAAACGATAAGTAGTAGAGTGACTGCCCTTGTTTTACGGTAACTGATGTGGTATGATTCGTTGATGCACCCATCGCTGAGAGATTTTTGTAGGGAGATGAGGATGGGGTTTTAGAGTGAACAAGAAAAACGATGAAAGGGAAAGACATAAGGGGAAAATGTGTAATGCAAGAAATGTATAATTTTTACATAACATCGTAACTGGTTTCCACGTCTTAGAGTTTGCACTATACCGAGTTACTGTCTCACATCGTCGTTTACTGGTTTTCATGGAGTGGCCACAGGGATAAGACGAACTAAACATTATATACAATATACAGTGGACATTTCATTGTATCGTGTGTGTGTGTGTGTGTGTGTGTGTGTGTGTGTGTGTGTGTGTGTGTGTGTGTGTATAAAATGGACATTTATTTCACTGTGTCGTGTATGTGTGTGTGTGTGTGTTTGTGTGTGTGTGCGTGCATGTGTGTGTGTGTTTGTGTGTGTGTGTGTGTGTGTGTGTGTGTGTGTGTGTGTGTGGTGTGTGTGTGTGTGTGTGTGTGTGTGTGTGTGTGTGTGTGTGTCTGGAAAACAAATTATTGAAAAAATGATAAAAAATGCAGAAGATGGCGGCAGGATGAAAATGGAATAATGGCATAGCTATAATAGCTTTGAGACTGTACATAAACACATGGAAATGGTGTACACTTTGTACATATTGTATTGATCAAAAAGGCTTTCGCCAGATACACTAAAGTGCAAATACTCAACACAGTATGCGAAAGTTGTTCTAACATCCAGGGCTCAAGTCAACGTAGTGAACAGAAGGCTGAAGTTTGATGGCAAGCGGCAGTTTCACCTGCTTCCCTCATTTCCCTCTGTCATTTCCAGCTCCAGACTCTCTACTTTTCTTTTTAACAACTACACTGTCTCTTAATGACTTGCTTAACTTCAAAGAATTTGTTGAGGAACCGAAAAGGAGATCGCTATGCGAGTGGGGTGGGGAAAAGGAAAGGATTGGGGAATAGTGAAAGCTACTATTAGCGCTTATCATGTCTGTCTGTCTGTCTGTCTGTCTGTCTGTCTGTCTGTCTGTCTGTCTGTCTGTTCAAAGTTAATGTGTGTGTGCATTTAATCTGCTTTTCTCAATGCCACTCTGCGTGCTAAAATGGGTTAATGATTCAGTTGGCTCGTTTCTTTTCTAGGCTAGCGTCATCTTGCTTTCTATAAGCTTTCCTTTGTCCTCCACTCACTCACTCACTCACTCACTCACTCACTCACTCACTCACTCACTCACTCACTCAATGCTTGCACAAAGGACATCAAAGAGCTTGTACTGAGGCAGTGTCCTGTCTTGTTAGACTGTCCAGGTCTGATGAGAAAGTGATGTTTGTCACTCCAGTACACACCAAGTGTCAAGTTCATAGAGTATGTAACTTGTTGGAGTAAGGACCACATGTAATCCAGTTACAGCTGGTTCGCATGTCTAGCTTGGTCCAGTTACATCCTCCCACCCACATCCATCAGGTCCAAGAATCCGGTGCGATGGAACTGTTCTCTCTCTCTCTCTCTCTCTCTCTCTCTCTCTCTCTCTCTCTCTCTCTCTCTCTCTCTCTCTCTCTCTCTCTCTCTCTCTCTCTCCTTCCATTATTTTAATATTCCGGGCTTCAATGGGCTGGTTTTATCGTGGATCTGGCACGCCCACCAGCTCTGTGAATGCGCCTTTGGTCCTCAAACATAAGATCTTTACAAAATTTCCATTTGCAAATGTATGATTCTTTTGCCGGTGAAGATGCGTCTCTTAGCAAAAGATTCCCACTTTAAGAGCGTACAGTCACGAAGGCTCGGGAGGAGAGCAAGCAATGTAGTTTTAAGATACAAAACTTTCGCTGAAATATCATTATCATCCTGCCTTCCTAGTGACAGTAACTAGTTCTTCTCCCTTTTCCTTTCCACAACTTGCCTGCCCCCCTCCACGACTACAATCCTTTATGTCGGCCCTGGTGTGATGGGGTAATAGGCGAGATTGAAATTCGGGCGTGAGTTGTGAAGGATATCAGAGGTAAAAAATCTCCAGTGAACGCCGCCAACCTGAGTGGGAAAGTGGGAATGATAAATTGATCTGAACTTGACACAAAACAGAGAGATCGAGAGATTTGTCTACACAGACGGAATCTTGGCCCACTTCATTTCATTCAATTTCTTCAAGCGTTTACAGTTTGCTGTTACCTGTGCAAGGTTCAAACAGACTTATTTATCTTTACATTCTTTTTGTTTCTTTGAATTATTCAGGGCCTGCATCTGTTGCTGATTGCTTCCCCCTCCCCAGGCCCATCCATTTTCGTTTTTGTGTTGTTTTTTTCAAGCGTTCCAACAAAATTTGAAAGGTTGGAGGAGCATCTTACCGGTACATCGATACCATATTCACTTAACATTCCACACCCATGACTGTTTAAGTCTGTGAAGCTACCAAACTATGTTTACAAATTCCTTTTATAGTCTCATACAACAGTGACAACATCACAATCGTGGGTTGTTTCAACATTCTCTTGGCTTTAGTTTAAGGTATGATGATACCAATGTTTTTTTCACTGTTGGCTATATTAGGTTTTACACTTCTCATTTACTTATCCAGAGGTCCCAGGCCAAAATACATTCCAAACATGTTGTTTAGATCTTCCTCCAAATTTTGATTTTTAAAAAAATGCGGCTTAACCAATTAGATTTTGAGAATGTAGACAGTGAAGCAGGCTACCTAATATTTTAGGCCTTTTTACTCGGTGAACAGGGTAACCTTACCCACTTAGCAACAACCACAAAGTTTATTCTTGAGTGGCTAAATCTCACCTATTCTAAGTCTACACATGCATTTATCTAAGCCTTTGAAATTCAAATCCAACCCCTTTCCCCCCTCCCCATGGCCACTTTTCTGATTTTATAGGGACTATTTAAAATTGCATATTTTTATGCCAGGTGCTATTTGCATCATCATACCTTCAGGGAGTGTAAAATCAAGGGGTACCAGTGAGTTTAAGAGATGCCGATACTCCAGTGAAGCAGGATGAAGTTCACAATCACTCCAACCATTGAGAATAGATCTACACCTTCAATTTCATTTTTATTTTTAGCAAAGAATGCACAAGAATGTGCAGTAATGCTGACATCTATTTCATGTGTTTCCGTAATCTGTCCAATAGACATCTTACTTTCATTGTAGTGCCGATGACCCTAGTAATACCTTATTATTGTCCGACTGAGAGTATGGAACCACTGTTGTTATGTACAACTTGACAAGCTCTTAAGCTAAGTAAGTGTGGTAGTGAAATAATAATAACAGACTTGTAAACAAATCTGTTATATACGTCTATTTAGCTCGAATGCATCAGTAAACAAAGATATTAGAAATGAACGTTTTCGTTAGCTAATAAAAAATCAAAATTGCTACCAGTGACACTTATCGACCAATCTGATCGAACGCTGTGATTTGGAACTGTCGTTCTCACTGGCTGATGCCGTAAATTCCCCCCCCCCCNCCCCCCTTTCGTTTTTCAAATCATTTTATGAATGGAATAATGGGCTTACATTCACACATAGATCCTGAGTAGTGACATGAAACTAATGTAATGGACATGTCAACACATTACAAGGAAGATTCTGTTCATGTTACAACCAGGTGACACCCCACAGACGCGCTCGAATGTTTTTCTCATGGACTCAACTTTTTACAGATCAAACTGTTGGTAGATTTAGAAGAAAGATCCATAACATTTCAAATGAGTATTGTATGTCCTGGCTACATCTGATGTCTGACGACGGCTTTTCATGGTGTGAAATGCAGGAATAGACAGACACGAACAAATATTAACAGAGGAGCCGGCAAAGCTGCAGCTCAAGTCCAGAGTCAGACTGAAACAAAGAAAGGGAGCACAGAACAGTTTACGTTGCAGAGAGATGGAGGGGGTCTGTGTCCATCACTACAGGCCAGTTTGAACCCTTCCTCCTCCTCCTCCTCCTCCTCTTTTCACCCCACCTATATGAAAAGGGCTTAAATTTAATTATGAGCCATTATCGTACCCACATTTTGTCTTTCTTTTTACGTTGGCATGTAAGCAATTTTTCTTTCACTTGGCCCACGTCATTTGGTGACCATATTGTATGCACGTGTGTATATAGTTGCGCTAAAAATGTCATTCATAATTAGATACGAGACGTTAGATTTGTTAGGTATGACATAGAGATAAACGACAAATTACATAATCAGTGGGTAAACAGAGTCATATGCGCTGTGCCTTGACAACATGCGTCTAAATCAGGATCAGTTAGGTAAAGTGGTTCTGTGAAATTTATGGTCCTCCAAATGTGTGACTGTTTTTGCAATTAAGTTGCAAGTGTTGTTGTTGTTGTCGTTGTTGTTGTTATTGTTGTTGTTGTTGTTGTTGTTGTTGTTGTTGTTGTTGTTGTTGTTGTTGTTGTTTTCAACGTACTCCTTCAACAGTAAAAGTTCATCTTAGTGGCCTAGGCGGAAATCAAATAGATTTTAATTGTGTTTGCAAGCATGTTACGCTGCCAGGCAATTGAATAGTAAAGATATTACTGTAAATGAAAATCTGGTGCATAATTATTACATCTCTGTGCTCTGTATATATGAAGGCTGTAATCAAAGGCTGGAAGATGTCCTGAACAACAAGGTCAGAGTTAATCTGTACCGGAAGAGCTTACCAGAATCGCGCGGTGTATATTCGATATCTTTTCCTTACTTAATCAGTGTTCAAATCAAAAGATGGCTGTATTTGGTCTAGATGCTTTTCTCTGCATTTTTTTACATTTACTGTGGCCGCTAAAGGAAATGTTTAACGATAGTGGATTGATTAAGTTAATGAAAATAATGTGTTCAGAAGACAGCTTTCTATTTCATGTTTGAAAACACACTTTGTTCTTTAAAACTGATGTGAGCTACTCTATGGCAATACTTTATCTTGTTCAGAATCTCACTGTTACTTTTTTTTTCGCTATTTTTCTTTGCTTTCTTGTCGTTTGTGTCGATGCATTCTTGCAGTTCATCTTCAGTTCTGTTTTGCTTTCGTCCCAGAGGGAATATGGCACAAAGGTAAACAAACGATCATTTGTTGTGATATGATAAACAACTCACCTGTGGAACCGGGAAGTGTTTCGGCAAAGCTCGTGTCTACACCAAATGTCTTCCGTTAAAGATTCGCCCGGGATATACAAGGATATGCGTTATGGAACACTTCACTAATCTGAATTCGGTCTCACGGTTCATATCGCCATTTTTTTTTTCGCATTTCACGAGTGTAACATTTTATATTGCAAATAGCTAGTTTACATTGAGAATTACAGAATTTTAAACGACTATATTTTGACATATGAAAACAAATCCATCTGAGATAAGGCAGTGTCCATTGCTATTAAAGTTGCAGGCGGCGATCACAGTTCGACCGTCACGATCGGATGGCGCAGCTTTAAACATCGATTATTTGTGGAAAACGTATGCAATCACACTAAGCGATACAGGCACACGCTATGTTAAATCTCGCTGTTCGGGAAATAAAGACTTCATGTTCTCCCCTCCCCCTTCCCCCATTTCCTCGTCCTGTCGCAGTAGTCTCATCGCGCCCCCGCCCCTTCCCCTCCCACAACCCTAACAAAGACGTACATTGTACTTAAAACAGAATTGGTGGGCCGTAGCCTCAGGCCCACAATTAAAGTGGATTAGCCTTCAAAGTTGAAAGATTTTGATAGAAAGCAAAAGAGAGAAAGAGAGAGAGAGTAAAATAAAGAAAAAGGATGCAGGCCAGTGCCTGGTTTTACAGTATAGCGCCTTGATACGACCACATTTGGAGAGAGAGACCTTTATTCATTGTGCGGATGGTCCTTATATTGGTAAGAACACACGGAGAGAAAAAATGATCACAAACATGACATTGTAGGGAAAGACGAAGATAAAAGATGTCATGACGACGACAACTTTCGTGCCAGAACTAATGAGGAAATGTGGCAGCCACGTTACGAGTTATGGAGCTGAGGTAGCTGATCACTCGCAGTATGACTTACTCTTGCGGTATTTGAGTTACGACGATTAGGCATGTAAGAGCTGCACTTGTGTTTCTCATTGAGATGTCGATATACAGGTAAAAGATTCTCTCTTTCCTTCCTGACATCCTGTAGAGATTAGACTTGATAGGCTTAGTTATACCAGGGTCCGGTTAATGATATACACACTTAACTCACAGAGATACACTGTTTCCATTTACTTGGAGAGGATAATGCTGTCACATGTTTAAAACATACGTACGTATAAGGGCTACACACAATACAAGCCAGAGGCGTTGAGTCAGAGGGTACTGGAGAGTGGAGGTGAATTAAAAAATTGGCACATTATGGGAAAGATAGATGAAGGAGGGGAGAAGGAGGTGGAGGGGGGTGAAGGTGACCGTATCATGTTAGTTCAGTTTTTATATTTGGTCATGAATGCACATTATACTTCAGATTGTAAGTGAGTAGTAAATAATATGGTAGGTTCTTCTTATTCTTAGCACAATACACATTAGAAATCTTAGCGTTAAATTAGCTTCATGGCTTCCATTGAATACTCGATATAATACAAGTCATGATGTAGATACAAAGTGTTTCTTACCTCATAATGACGATTCATGCTGTTCGGAAGTGCACATTCATTAATGTGTTCATACATCTATATCCTTTGGTCGGATACAAGACACACTGGTATGCTCACATACAAACACATCATACACGAGTATCCAAACACTCACTAGATAGCAATCTGGAGAATAAAGTGGGATAATTACCCGTCAGCCACAGGAGATGGATGGGAGATGTTTTCCGGTGAGTCCCGGGGACTCTCAGAGACTAGTGCTGTTCAGCTACTTAATATGGTGGTGTGACAATCTTGGGCAGTGTCTCTTCTCTCTAGGCCATGTGAGACAGCACAGATTAGGTGTGACCTTTTTCAATGTTTGACCAGCATCATAAGGACAGGGGAGCATGGTGCTAACTGTCTAACTGTTGGTGGAACTGTATTGACGTTATCTTGAAACTCTTCCTCTTATCATTCACCTCTTCGACAAGTTGGCGGGTACAGTGATAGCATCATTTTGTTTTCTCCCTATTATACCCTGACCAAATGGTGGCCGCCCAGACTCAACTTCTAACTAGGGGGTGTCGAACAGACTGAAGAGGAGGAGGAATTTTCCGAGAAAAGAAAAAAAATAAACTGTTCTTTCTCCAAGTCTGAGAAGCCACCGAACTAATCATGGTCACTGCCCCAGTCCTCATTATCCTCTTTCATGCTTTTGATAGCGAAAAGACGAGTAATGCTCATAAATAATGGTCGACGTCAGGTCACGTGTTTCACAGTATGACCTTGGGATTGAGTGAAGGTCATTTTCAATGTCATGTATTGTTTCTGGTCGTATCTTTGAACTTCAAGTCCCCAGCGTCGCAGCGTGAGCTTTTACTCTCCCTCAATACCTGGACTCCAGATTCTAATGAAACTTTGCTTTGTCTTACTTTATTTTATCTTTTCTTTTGCACTAAAGTGACAGGAGGAGATGGGGCTGGTCTTTAGCGTCGAACTTGCACACCTTTGACTTGATAGCAAAGTGTCATTGTCTGTGTCTTTAGTAATCGTGTGGTAAGTTTGGTAATGGGCCTTACATTTGTAAACCAAACAGCAGATTGTGCATTCATTCCTGACTTTGTAACACAAATCTAAACCTTGATAGTCTATTCACAAGGATATGTAAGTCTGTGGGTGTGCAGAAAATGTGTCGCTAGGGTAAACAATCAGTTTTCGTAAATCTTTTCCCTCTACATTTTGGCTTCTTTCAGTAGTTTTTCCTCTCAAAGGTCATAGGGTCCTTAAAATTGTTTGAGTCTTTATTATTACGGAAGTTCATGTCAGTGGCTATAGTGGAAAATGTTTACTGGCAGAGGCAAATCGAATTAGGCTCGTGATCTGGTAACGGGAATATTGCGTGTCCGTCAGTGGCACGGGGATGGCATGACTCCAGATTTTTCATAGACGTTCTAACGTTCTAATGATTTGTAACCAGACTTTCTGGCCCCGTGTGTTAGCTGGCTAGAAGCCATGTTTGTCAGGTGCCTCAACAACTGAACTCTCTGTGGACTGGTGCACTTATTTTGGTACGACCAAGTTTCTTGTCTTGCCCTTATAAGTTTGTCTAATATGGTCTAGTTGACTGCCCTGTCTAAAGCACTGATCTCCATATAGTTCAATTTATGCGGCTTACGTCTGAGGAAAAGATAATGCTGATAGTGTAAAATAATTCAGAATACAAAAACCCCGAATTTCCTCGGTATTTGGGAAAATAATTGTAAAACTGAATGTTTGAAGCTGTTTATTACAAAAATTTAAATACGTTTTAACCCCGTTCGTACACTGGACAGCGAGAGACTCCCGGCAAATTTCATGAACTCGGAAGAACAACATTAATCATGTTTAACTGTAGAAAAAGTCAAACTGCTATCTGCTGTTAGCAGATGGGTATGTTCTTAAATCTCTAAGCCCAACGATTAGTAATCAAAGAAAATCGAAGAATTCTATATTTAGATGGTTCAGATTACTGGCTCTTCTCATTATCTAATATTATTCCACATCTTTCGATTAGAGCAGGAGTTTTATTTCGAAAGAATAAAACGAAGAGGCAGTAACAAGCAACATGACTGTAGGGTAAGATGTGGTCAGCCAGAGACCTTGTATTATTGTTGAATACAGGTCAGCGTTTCGGCCCTGCGTATACTACAGTGATCAGGTGCAAATCCTCAGATGTGGAGCGTTCTCCTTGCCAGGCCTTGCAAGATAAATTGTTTGTTCCCTGTGTCAGCTCGTGAGCATGCGCATTGTCAGTTTGCTTGCGCTAATACTCGCTGACGTCACCTGTTGGTTCCAGAATTCAAAATACCTGTTTACTCTTGTCAAAGCGCTCGTTTTCAGGAAAAAAAACGTAGAACTGGATACAGCTGAGAAATAATTATAACACATTTTCATTTTTATGTAACTTACCTGAAGAACACGTGATTTTTTGCTGCTGAAGACTTGAAATATAAAAACAGTACAGACAGGATAAGGAAAGGCTTTCTTGTCAAAATATATTGCCCACCACCATGTAGCAGTGCAGGCTGTATGTGTATGATTTTAAGACGACCAAAGTCATCAAATTATGATCTGAAAGTCCTCAGAAGTGTGAAAAGAATTTAATACTAGGGTTGTACACATATGTACCAAACTGCAAGTGGAAATGTTCCCACCATATGAAAGAAGTGTATAAACAGAATTCACTCCTCTGAAGTCTTTATAATCTTTGCCCCTGGAAGCCTTCCGTCTCAGTATACGGAGACTGCCGGTGCTAAAGCCCTGGATATGTCCAGCTGCTATCTGTTTGACTGAATTCATCTTACGACATCAAATTGTTCTGAAGACACCTGAAGGGAGAAGGTTGTCTTGCTTACAGTGAAACAGTGCTAGGTAACTATGGCAACTGACAACAGCCATACTACATCAAAGTATCAAGATAAATTTTCGCCCACCCTCAGTTTTACCCCGAGATTTAAAAGATTCTCTCTCAACATGTTCCAGGGCCAGACTTCCATATGACAAGCAATCACGCAGCTGCCCGGTATACAGGGTGAGGCATAAAGTTTGATATGAACCTGCAGTAGGCAGGAAACTATAGAGAAACTCCAAGCTGTTTCCAAACAGAATACATAATGTGCATATTCCTAGTTCCTATCTGGGTAGTAAATATTTTCAAGCGCTTAACTTTTTCTTTCTACCGCCACTCAATCTTATCGTCTCTCACCTGGTAGAAAGTGTGTGTATGTCTGTAGGTTTGTAAAGCATTTTGCCCTCAAACATTCCCGTGTAACAGACTTTCATTTTTGACAAAGTCTTACCGCTAGAACAGGTGATTTTTTTTTCTTTTTGTACTTGATGACTCAAAGATAGACAGGAACTCATACAAAAACCTTCCACAACAGGTATCGCTGGAATTCTGAGACGGCGCTTAACTCTAGGCATCAGTTATTTCTTGTTACGTTAAAGGTGCGAGGCTGAGGCAAAGTTTAGAGCACCGTTGTACAGAATAGATCTAGACTAGATCTATCACTTACTGCTTTGGTACAGGTTTAGGTCAAGGGGCACAACTGGACACTAATATATACTTTCCTTCAGAATGATCTATGGCTGAATCTTTTTATAGTACTCCTTGAAACACATTGTACAGTGGTAGTATAAGTTATCCTCTGTCATCTCAGTGCTTGTCTGCAGTTTTTGCAGTATGAAGGTAACTCATCTGTGTTGGTAGAATATGGCAAGCCAAAAAGCATTACCGTTATTTCCCTCTTCACCTACCCCCATCCCCAGCACCAGTACGTGAGGGCGGTACTGAGGATCGGAGAAACTTGGGAATATTCATCAGTGCTGACATCAAAGGACAAGTTCCAGACTAGAATCTGGGTCATTCCGTTCATAACATGGTGACAAGCTTTGTTTTCTATCTAATGCCTTGTATGAATAATTATTTTGTTAACTTTTTTGTCGTGTTGTCGCTGGTTAATATGCAAACTTATTTTGAAATTGAATTTAATGTCTGTCTGTCTGTCTGTCTGTCTGTCTGTCTGTCTGTCTGTCTGTCTGTCTGTCGTCTGTCTGTCTGTCTGTCTGTCTGTCTGTCCTCCCACCCGTTCGTTTGTTCGTTCGTTCTTTTGTTTCCTTGTTTGTTATTATTCCGTTATCGTTGTGTATTAGACCTGTAACTATGTCATATCGCACACACAAAAGTTGTTTGTTTTGCAGTAAGTGTCATGGTAACACCAGACTGAGATGTCATGTTTAAAACATTTGTCTCCTGTACACTGAGGTAGACACGGCACTTGTCACGTGCCTTAAACTTGATACAATGGATGCCAACTTCTTCCTGGCTATTAGGGTGCCTTTGGAGGATTTCTGTAGCAGACAAGATTTCTTACTGATGGAGGCAAAGCATACTCTTATGGTCTCTGGTTTAGTGCTGTATTTACGGCAACAGCAGTCGCCAAAATGAAGCACCAGAAATATCAAATACGGTGATCGACATCG
Organism: Ellobium chinense; assembly: GCA_033807755.1. Lineage (NCBI taxonomy): Eukaryota > Metazoa > Mollusca > Gastropoda > Ellobiida > Ellobiidae > Ellobium > Ellobium chinense. The sequence continues at coordinate 544,931 of JAWQUT010000276.1, forward strand.
GGCCATGTCATCCCATGGTTGAGTGTGAGAGGGTTTGGTACTGGGCATTAGACAGCCAGAAAGGCAACTGTGTCATCCTCACAAATCTCCAAACTGCGTCTGCACTTTTGGGGACAATAAAAGCAGCTGATAGACAACAACAACAACAACAACAACAACAACAACAACAACAAACAACAACAACAACAAAAACGACGATTATGACGACGACGACAACACGAAATCAGAAATCGTCCAGGAAGTGTTTATCGGTTTGCTGTTGTTGTTTGGAATTTGTCTTATTTGCTAAAGGAAGCACAGTCCGGCACAGGCAAGAGAACAGAGTCTGATGTGTATTAATATACGTTTTCTTGCCTGAAACATACATCTTCCCTATTGTTGTTGTTGTTGTTGTTGCTGCTGTTGCTGCTGTCACTTCTGCTGCTGTCATTTAGAATGATAATTGCAATTCTGGTGATGTGGGTCGATGGTGCACGTGGTGAGGGAGGTGGACGCTGACGTCTTTTTGCTATTTGCTACATGTGATTGAACTGCTAGAGGCAGCCAGAGAGTAGTTGCAAGAAGTTGCAAACAAAATCAAGAATTGTCAGAAGTGCACTTGACTGTTGGATGTATACGGGCTAATTGTTTATGTTTCCCAGAACAGTGCACTTGTACTTTTGCTCTCTCTTTTCTCTCTCTCTCTCTCTCTCTCTCTCTCTCTCTCTCTCTCTCTCTCTCTCTTTCTTTCTTCCATCCCTCCCTGTATGTCACTGTTAAATCTGCTGTATTTTAAACTATTGCCACACGTTCTTTGTCTCTTCTTTCTATATTTTCTCCCTCTCTGTCTCTTGCACGTCCACATTCTCTAGACTATTTACAATCCAAACCACAAATCAAATAAGACAATGCAAAATCTGTAAGGACTAGGTACGTGTGTATCTCCGGTATACAAATCCACACCGCTTCAAGCACAGCTTCCAAAATTGGCAAGATAGCATGGGCAGAAAGAGACAGAGGGATACATCGTTCGCCCACATCTGCCGCTTCGACCAAGAAGGAACTTACAGTGACCCCTCTGTGTTTATTCTGGGAAATGAGAGTATCAGAAGTACCCTCTCATTCCTCCTCCTTCTATTCAACTAGTGCGCTGCGGTAAGCGCGATGCGGTGCTATATGGCGCATGAACAAGCAGAATGTATGCAAGCAATGTGATGCGCAAGCAGTGCATGCTCCTCCTCTGTGCAATGAATGCCCTGCAGTGCAACAAGCAATATGAAATGGGGGTGTTAAGCAGTTTCCTAACCCAGACTGTTTTGTTCAAGTGTGTTGTGTTGCATACTGTGCTGCAGGGTGCAGTTTGTACTCGTCTAAGAGGTTCGACGTTAAGCTACTGACTGGCAGGATGCCCACTGCCTTTCATCTCACCCAAGGTGTGGGATGAAGGTGGGGGTGGGATGGAGGCACACACCAAAAAAATGTTTATTTATAAGTTCAGTCGCCTCGTTATCCCCCC
>JAWQUT010000276.1:566825-580617 GCA_033807755.1 Ellobium chinense
CCCTCCCCCCCCTCCCCCCATACTCCCTTCGACCAAATCAACTCATTGCTTTGAAAGGGTTATAAGATTATTTCCTTGTGCCAAAGCCTTGATTATTCTCTCCCTTCATTCATTTGGATGTGCCGCCTCTTCCGGGTATTTCCTATCCAAGTCATAGAGACGGCTCACTGTCTGATAGCCTGTCCTTAGCTTGTTCTCTGGTTGCCTGGACAAGACTGTGACTTCAAATATCTGTTTAGAGAGAAATAGTTTAACTTACCATCCACCAACAGGAAAATATTAAGGCTGACAATGGATCTGAAACCACAGATATTTCATAGATACCCACATGTTTAGAAACTGCGTTCTGAAAATCATTAGAAAGTTTATAACAACAGACTGTAACTAAGAAAGGGGATATTAATAACAATGACAATTGTATCAAGCTCAAGGACAATGTAGTATGTAATATGAGCAGGCCTACATGCATGAAATAAAGAAGCATCAATACATATATTTGCATCAAATTCTAATAAATAAAAATCATCAACAACGACAATGGTCGATTCTGTCTTATCCTTATGAAGTCATTCTATCCGAAACTTTGATCTTTCAACAAGATACAAAAATTCACTTTCCTGATTCAGCCAGCCAGGAGAAGCGATCTTGTTTATGCCATGCTATGAGAAAGAGCTCTAAGGCGTGATTGAGAGAGCAATTTGAAATTAATAGTGAACAAAGGTAGTGATTGGAAACCAGCTGCCAAGTAAATAACAAATTATGGTCGTCGTCTGACCTACTTAAGCTTCATGGAAAGTTGGGGTTTGTTTTTTCTTCTGTTGTAGCTCTTCTGAACTGAACTAAACTAAACTGAACTGAACTGAACTGAGCTTTATTTCCAGATTGTAGTACATACAACGGATGGAAAATAAATAAAACGGCAATGCAAACAAACAAAAAAAAACTTGATTTTAAGAGGGAGAAAAGCAAAAAGGAAACTTGAGAAGAAAAAACAAAGGTGAGGGGGGCAGCAAGGTTTGGAAGACGGCTCAAAATGCCTCCATGATTTTTCTAACGAAACGAGACCGATTAAGAATGCTGTAATTTTGGTTGTCACTGAAGAGTAATTTTATTTTGAAGATGTTAGGATTGTTCTGAAATGGTTTTGGTAAGAAATTTTCCCTGTCTTTTTTAAAGCCTGAACATTCGAAAATGTAGTGGAATTCATCGCCTGAAGAGTTATTATCACACACAGGACATAGTCTGTCTATGAGTTGATCCACTTCCCAGTTTCCACTGGTAATCTATGGTTGTTAGACGGAATTTTGTCATGGTCGTTCTGAGTTTGAAAGGTAAAATGTCTAGGTATGGCTCCATCCGAATACGGTCCTTGTCCGGAAAGGTCAGCTGAGCAGGAGGCTGTCCAAACAAAGCGGACTAGTACACGTTTATCAGGTGCAGGTTAACTGCCTGGGCATGCTGCAAGGAGACAGTGAGGGGAAATGTACTAAACTGATCTAATGACCTGTGGACATAACGGACATAACATTACATGACAGCGAACACTAGCGCCATCTGCTCCCCCTCTACAACAACTACTACCACTACTAGTACTACTAGCAACCTGGGCACTAGGGCAACTTAGCGCTTTGTGAATGCAAACTGTTATTGCTGGAGGAGTGGTGGGACCGCGGGGGAAGGAGGATAGGAGAAGAAAGAGTGGTAGAGACGATTGTTTCTTTTTCCTGAGATAAAGAGACGGAGGTCTGCAAAACAAAGCAGACAGGTCAATGCAACAAGAACCACGACAGCAGCAAATCCAACAGTAATACCAATAACAGCGTGGACATACGGTGTCCGGTTGGTTTTCCTGCTCTTGAGCACCATCCAGCTTTAAGAATGCTCGTTCCTAGGCTGACCTCCACACTGCGTGAACAGCATGCTGAAAATCGCTGCTAAAATTATATGGAAAGACGAAGAAATATTGATTTCATCCTGCATTATCAAAATGAAAAATAATTTCATCGGAGGAGCCCGAACATCCGATCGACGTAATAAGAACATCAGCTGGTCAAGGGCGGATCGAAACTTCCTATTAAGTAGGGCTGGGATACGGGTAGAGAAGGTAAGAGATGCTGGCACTAACAATACGAAAATGTAATATTTATGAGCGTGTGTGAAAGTAAGAAGTGAAATTTGACAGGGGTTTGGTTCAGGCGTTGGCCCGATTTTCCCCTCCTCACAGATTGTCGCCGCCTATGTCCGGTTGTGTGATGCTCACAAGCCCAGCGGCATTTCTTGACCTTCACGTTAAAATGAGGACAAAAAATACTTGAGAAACGCGAGTTTGAGACATGCTCTCAACATGGCCCGTCTATTATGTATAACGACAATAGGATCGTCACAATTATCTCTGAGGATATTATTCTCTCCGGCACAACGAGTGGGAATGAAGGCTTTCCCGGGAAGACCCAAGTTGAGGACACTGTAGTTCAGCTTATATAGACACTCTAATTCTGCCTACACAGACACTCTAGTCCTGTCTACAAAGACAGTCTAGTCCTGTCCACAAAGACAATCTAGTCCTGTCTACACAGACTCTAGTCCTGTCTACAAAGACAGTCTAGTCCTGTCTACAAAGACAGTCTAGTCCTGCCTACAAAGACAATCTAGTCCTGTCTACAAAGACAGTCTAGTCCTATCTACAAAGACAATCTAGTCCTGTCTACAAAGACAGTCTAGTCATGTCTACAAAGACAGTCTAGTCATGTCTACACAGATACTCTAGTTCTGCCTACATATACACTCTAGTCCACACATTATCGCAGAAAATTGGACAAGACAAAATGAACACAAGTGAGTAAGTCAAGCTGGTAAAGATGGGAAAAGAGAGGAAGGTAGGTAAAAGAAAATTAGGTGGAAAGAGGGGAGGGCACCTTCTCAATTTATAGACATTTGGGCGAATTATATAGCACTAAGTTTGATGGCAGAGGATCTGTCGGTGCCAATAAAATTTTAATGGTCACATGGAACCCGTTCTCTCCAATTGTCATTAGTATGGAAAGCGACTGAGTACATAAAAAAAAAGGAAGACTTGCAAAAGGGACAGAGGGCGCCATGTTTCTTTACACATCCTATAATATCTCTCAACACTGGGTAGGAGACAGAGAATAGAGAGCGTCGGTACGTCGGTAACTGTTGTTCTTTCATTTTATGTACAACCTTAATAAAACATTTCCTTCCCGGTACAGTTGTTGGAACTTGGAATATTATCTCAATGCAAATCAGTATGCGCTGTGGTGTGAATAATCAATTTCTACTGAGTGAAATGATTTACGCCTGGTCAATATGGCGGCCAGTCATGTTTAATTCATTACTTGTGTAAGTTTATCAAGACTCCGGAAACGAGAGGACAGCGGGGAGTTGCTCGGAAAACCTCCGAGGAAAACATAAAAATGATGGCGCGTCAGAGGTGTGCTTAGTTGGCGGCGGGATGGACATATGAAGGGATACATTAAGGTATGAAGATGCCAATGTATTTTTCACTGTTGGCTATATTAGGTTTTACATCTCTCATTAACTTATCCTGGGGTGCCGTTTCAAAATACTTTCCAAATATGTAGTTTAGCTCTTCCTCCAAATTTTGACACAAAGAAAAATGCACCTGAACGAGTTAGATTTTGAGAACTTAGGCAGTGAAGCAGACACCCTAATATTTTAGGCCTTTTTACTCAGTAAACAGGGTAACCTTACCCACCTAGCAACAATCACAAATTTTATACTTGAGTGACTAAACCTCACCTATTCTGAGTCTACACATATATTTGCACCTATCTAAGCCTTTGAAATTAAAATCTAACCCCTTCCCCCCCTCCCCATGGCCAATATTTTGATTTTGTAGGAACTATTTAAATTTGCATATTTTTATGCCAGGTGCTATTGGCATCTTCATACCTACAGTGATCGTTGAGGGAAATAGGCACCCGTGTACATATTGATGATACGCCGATGGAGCAGTCATAGGGAGTAGAGCTCTGGATCCAGGCAAAAAGGGGGGAGGGGGACATCGGGTTCGAAAACTGACCATGAGGCATTAAGCCATTACTCAGCAAGAGCAACTGGATAAATGCTTTGAAGCAAGAAGTAACCTATATTGTAGTAAAAGTGCACAATGTTTCAGCATCACCGGCCTAGAGGGCTCTAAATTTACTCAACACAACATGAAGTTCTGAATGCCAAGAGTTTCAACTCTATCTAATAAAAGAATGGCTTGTGTTCCCATTTTAACAAACTGGAATGGAAATAAAACGACAATAGAAAAAGTTGAGTCGATCGAAGTTTGAATATCTTAATGCAGATCAGTGGGAGTTCCCGAGGGAATAATTATAATCAACTTTCCACTGACTGAACGGAGAAAGGTTGATATTATGCGGAGAGGACGATGAAGCGGCATTGTTTGCTTTCGACAGTGTTGTAGACAATCGACTCTGATTTACTGCAACAATATAACAGCATGGAAAATAAATTTGAGGCTAAACTGACTTGCGATTATCCGGTGATTTTTTAAATACATACACAACATAATGCAATATTTTGAAATTATTAATAACTTGCAATAAAGCGGTAATTGGCATTAAACAGAGTCGAATGCTCTCAGTATCCTGAGAAGTGTTTCAGCCAAGTGATAATGGGATTAAGGAGATTCATCTGTAGCATGATGTAAGCTTTTCATCTAGCAACCAATGTAAGTTGTGTTCACAAGATTGAGAGAATTTTCTCTTCCTCCAGACTCCAAGTACGTGTAATTGTTTTGAAATGCTCGGAAAGATGTCATCATAATATTTGCGGATATTCTTTTTCTCTGCCTCTCATTCATTTCTCTAAAACAAATAATGATTCTTGATAAAACTAATTAAATTCTCTACCCGCCAGTAATTATCATGACAGTGTAATTATCTTCCATCTCATCAACTGTTACAGACCACTGGGCGGAATCCATCTTAAAGTGTGCGAAATAGTGAGAACTCATTTGTTCTCTTCTACTTCATCATGCCTACTAGGCCTTTTTGCACACATAATGACTTGAGTTAGCCACCTAGTTGGTTACAATAAGATGAACCAGAATCCACGAACTGATCTGACCATCTAGTCTAGTTGGTTACAGGAAGATCAGCGAGAGTCAATGAACTGAGCCGAAGTAGGTGTGTGTGTGTGTGTGTGTGTGTGCGTGTGTGTGTGTGTGTGTGTGTGTATGTGTGTGTGTGTGCGCGCGTGCATGAGTGCTTGCTTAAATATCTTTCTCTTTCTCCCCTCTCTCTTTCGCTCTCACTCCTCTCTCTTTCTGTGTCTGTGTCTCTGTCTGTGTCTCTCTCTCTCTCTCTCTCTCTGTCTCTCTCTCTCTCTCTCTCTCTCTCTCTCTCTCTCTCTCTCTCTCTCTCTCTCTCATCTTAGATTTTTATTGTGCTCAAACACACTCCTATCTTATCGTTGAAGTGTGAGTAAACCGCTTCTGGTTCATCTCCAACTGATATTGGAAATGACGGTTGAGAGGTACCTGTTCATGACGTCAGAAATCACTTAAGTCTGATGAGAGGAAACGGACAGGGCAGGAGATGCAAGGAAAGCGCAAAAACTGGGATGAGAACATTTGAAAGGAATCTTGGTTATAGTGACTACTGGCAGGGGCGGATTAAAATATTAGTGGCTCTCAGGCTGGCTCTAATTGATTCCCACTCCCGCCTCGCCTATGCATCCCAGATGGCGTCCCTCTGTTGAAGTTGCTGCAGTGACCGACCAGGATAAGAGATCTCATTAACGTAATCATTTCGCTTCAGTATAAATCCTATTTTGTTCAGTTTTGGTGTTGTTATTTTACGTTCTGCTTTTCTTCTCTCTGTTTTTCGCACAATTCTAGACTTTACCAAACTTCACTGACCATTTATTATTGATCATGATCTGCAACCCACCCTTTCCCCCTCCTCCAGTTCCGTTGCTAATGTGTCTCTTGATGACCGGCCTTCAAATAATGCTACCAAGTGACCAAAGTGGAGATGATTATCAAATGTATACAGTAGGTCACCGCAAGTTAATTTAGCGTCAGTAGACTCGAAGCACGTACAATCTTTGATCTTTGGATTGACATAGTAGATTATAATAATATATACCATCAGCTCTGATCTTTCTTCCAGACATGATGCACACTGCATGACACGTCAGCGTGCGGGGATATANGGGGGGGGTGGTTAGGGGCTTGGTTGGGGAGAGAAACAAAGCTGTGCTGAACTCAACTCATTCATTGGAAAGAGTTCTGAACTCAGTGCGTTTTTTGGGTTGGTTTTTTTTTGTGGTTTCTTATCTGTAAACTAAGCTGGAACGCGAAGTAATTTCAACTGTTGATAACGCTGGGAAATGAACTTCCATGAAAACTGCGAGAAAAATCTGACTTCTAAAAACATCACAAATTCAGTTTCCTCCTGAACTGAGTTCAGTTTCCTCCTGAACTGGTTTCAGAGTCATCCTGAACTGAGTTCGGTTTCCTCCTGAACTGCGTTCGGTTTCCTCCTGAACCGGGTTCAGTTTACTCCTGAACTGATTTCAAGATGTACGAACTTGGGAAGTCCTTTTTGGGAAGCGCTGTTGAGGAAGGAAGAGTCAATTTTGTTTGTATACCTGAACGGCGATCATGTCGGTTATTCCAACATGCGGTTAACCCAAAGTTACGCCACAACATGTTGACCTGGATTTGTTGTCTTGACAAGAACAAATTGAATCGATCTAAACAGATAAAAGTAGCTGGCCAAACGGACATATAAAATGAATTACAGATTTGTTGTCACTACAACCGACATGATATGTTCTTTCGTACCAGGCACTACAATAATTGAATAAATACTTTCACATTTATTTTAACTTCTCCTTTCTTTCTCTCTCTCTCTCTCTCTCTCTCTCTCTTCTTCTTCTTCTTCTTCTTCTTCTTCTCTCTCTCTCTCTCTCTTCTTCTTCTTCTTCTTTTTCCTCTCCTTTTTCTTCTTCTTCCTCGTTCCTCCTTTCTTTTGTTTTTTCACCCTCACTCTACCTCGTCGTTACACATGTGGCCGTATGCATAATCCTTACGTTAGTTAACGCACAGGTCACCGCGCGAAACTCCCAAAACATTAGTAGTGTTCACTGTGGTTAACGCATTACGTTAATTAACGCAACGATTATGCATACGGCCACTGGTCTAATCTCCAGACTAAATTTATGTGCCGGTTCAAATCCACCTTTCCTTCATCTTTTCTTCATCTCTGCCTCCCTCCTTTTCTTCCCTCCCTCTTCCGACTTGTAGGAGGAGTCGTCTACCAGCACCAACAAGGAAAATAAACACATTAATGTATTCTCTATTTTCTGGATGGCCACTTCCTAAGGGATTTCCCCCATACCTTATTCCTCTGCTTCGCCACTATTCTCTCTGTTCTAGCCCGTCATAGCCAACCAACTGGAATTCCTTCGAACTCATTTACTATGCATTTCCCTGTACTTTTTTTTTTTACTGTTTCCCTCCTTCTTCTGATCTGGTCATTTGCTTTTAGTAACGTAGATAACAAGCGAGAACTGGGGAGTGGGATGTGTGTGTGGTGGGGGAAGTCATGATCCCATGACTGATCCGTTTAACATGAACGAACCCCCCTCCCCCCCCCACCCTCCTTACAACCATTGAAACTCTCATCCCTTCCCTCCCCCTTTCCGCCAACCTACCTACATACATGGTTCCATTGAACCGCTATCTCCGGTGCCGTTACTTGCCATATTCATGTCATTTTACGTCCATTTTGGGTTCTCTATCTCATTCTCTCTCTCTCTCTCTCTCTCTCTCTCTCTCTCTCACACACACACACACACACACAAGCACACACATACACATACACACACACACACACACACACACACACACACACACACACACACACACTCAATGTTTTTTCACTTGATTTTGTTTCTTGTCACTGTATTCATGTCCAATATTTTTAGTCACCATCAGCACCTTATGTCCTCTTTAACATCTCCCATATTGTCTGTCCTCTTTCTCTCTCTCTTTCTCTCTCGCTTTCTCTCTCTCTCTCTCTCTCTCTCTCTCTCTCTCTCTCTCTCTCTNTTTTTAGTCACCATCAGCACCTTATGTCCTCTTTAACATCTCCCATATTGTCTGTCCTCTTTCTCTCTCTCTCTCTCTCTCTCTCTCTCTCTCTCTTTCTCTCTCTCTCTTTCCTTTCTATCTTTATTTCTTCATCCTTGTCAGTGCCTTAAGCCTTACCGTTGTGGAGCAAGGTTGGACTATAATATAATTACATGTGCCATTACTCTCCCCACTTTTCTTCCTTCACATACTCTCCCTCTCGCTCCCTCTTAGTATCTCTTTAGTCTCCGCTTAATCTCCGTCTTAGTCTCGCCTTTAGTCTCCGTCTGTCCGTTCTCCTATATGGCCTTAACTTAGGAAGTGGATTACACACCGTCTGGTTCACGCCATGTCCTTTTCTTTCTTCTCATCGCTTTTTACAATTTGATCTCTTTCTCTCTCTCTCTCTCTCTCTCTCTCTCTCTCTCTCTCTGTGTGTGTGTGTGTGTGTGTGTGTGTGTGTGTGTGTGTGTGTGTGTGTGTGTGTGTATCTCACAGTTCCCTTGAAAACCTCCACAGTGTGGAAGAAAGAGATGAAGACAAGAAAATAATATCAGCCACCGGTCCATCCCCCGGGAGAGCAGCTTGCTAATGGATTTGTCGATACGTAAAAGAGCGCCAATGTAATACTCGTGCCTTGTATGTGCCACTGTGTCTGCCTGAATGGCTATCTATCTATCTATCTATCTATCTATCTATCTATCTATCTATCTATCTATCTATCTATCTATCTATCTGTCTGTCTGTCTGTCTGTCTGTCTGTCTGTCCTACCACGACCCGTAAAGAATCATGCAACCTTGAAGCTTCTCTCCTCCCACTGACCATCCCCTCAAACTGTTTTTTATGTGTTATGTAGCTGTAACTGTAGTCTGTAATTTCCAGACCTCTGGATGCTTACAGACTCCTTCACCCCTGTCATACGGATTAGGAAACTGCGACACTGATTCTAAGGTTCAAAAGAGTTTAGTGGAATTCATGTGCACCACATGCTTTTACCTGAAACGTCTTTTTTACCATCAGAAGTGCTTCTCTTGACTCTGTCTTCCTTACTATTCTTTTCCTTCACGCTCTGCCAAGCTAATTCTGGCAGTCTATTCTATTACTGTCTATGATGGATGATGGAGTACCAGAACTCAACCATAGTCATCAAACATCTCCTAACTTTGAAGCAAAAGCCCATAGCCGTGTTTAAGTAATATTTTGTAGAGTGAAAAAAGAAATCAAACTTGCTACAGTCTACTAAGTCAGTATTGCAGTTTCACAATGGCTATTTCTTTCAATGTGCAGTTTTGTAGTAATGACGATAGTGGACAGCATATCTGCAGAAATAATAATATTGCTGTTCCAGGCTAATGCCCGCTCACGTATATTTACACTATTATTACACCAGCAGGCCTGATCATTCTAGGAATTGCTCAGCTCCATAGGGAGCATACTGTGCCGCTGCCATTTTCAGGCGCTGATCACTAGCATTCCGACAATATCTTCTACTGCCTATAGCCAGGTACCCATTTTACAGACAGGTGGACTGAGGAAAATGTGAATGAAATGCTTTCCTAAGGCACTTACAAATGACCGTGGTCGGGAATCGAACTCACGACTTTTAGATCTTGAGTCCAACGCCCTAATCTTTTGGCGACGCTGCTCCTGGAGGAAAGATTGCCCATTTACATTTACTAAATATTATATAACCAATGTTGCATTTTCACACTGAAAAGATTTTCAAGATAGACTAGTTTCCTTTGAATTTTTGGCTGGTGTCATGTCATAATAATAATGTTTATAAGTTTCGTTTCCAGGCTGATGATGATAAAATGAAATTAAAACGCAAGGCAGCATTTCCACAAACATTTTTTATGTAACGATGAGAAACGGGAAACTCAATACGAATAATGTTTTTAAGGAAAGGATCAGACATATCTCCTGAACATGGAGAACGTTGTAGGCCAACCTGCATGAACTCTATGAAATGTGTACAGTATGTCAGTTACAAGGCACCTGATTATACAGACGGTACAAGTTAAAACAGCTGTTTTCTGGGAGCCGCCACTTCTCAAACACGATAATACTGAGCATAAAAGACTGCTGTTATTGCTGTAAAATACGAAATATGTTAGATCTAGGACCAAGACAGGCTGCTAACATGCGAGCAGCAGAAGGAGAGGAAATTAGATAAAAAATGATGTTGTTTGTTGTAAACAGTGTATTTAAACACAACTCAGATTTTGTAGAGGAAATATTTTTGTTCCGTCCATAGCTCCGCTTAAGAAAGTGAAGCACTGTTTTCAGCTATGTCGATTAGAACTGGGCTTATAATGAGAGGAAAGCATTTACGAGTTGCTAGGACACCATTAAGGACACCTTATGACATTCACATGTTCATTAATCAGAGAGAAAACCTGAGAATTGCTTGCTAATAAGACAGCTTGTCAATCACCTTTACACATTTTTAATGTCATTGCCATATAAACGATTTTAATCTTTTTGTAATAATCGCTCAAGGGCAGGGTGAGGGGAGTACAGTTCTTTCAAAGGCTAGTAAACATCAGAATATTCTCTTGAGACTAGTCACAGCCGTTGAAATGTAAAAATCAGCCAGCAGATCAAAATGATACCGAAACAAGGGATGATGGGAAGTTAACTTTTCAAAACACCATTTCGCTCATATGCAAAACAAAAAAAATGTAAAAATAGGAAGGCATCACAAAAACAAGTAACTGCATTTGCCCGATGCGATTTTTTTTTTTTTTGCACCACAATATTTGTATTTCCGACTCCTCTCCAAATCCCAGCAGCTTCCGCCTTTCGTTACACCCATTTCCACCGAAATAAACAAAGATTTTTTTTTTCAAAATAAAGTTCTGTATTTACTACAGTATTTTTAATTTGTTAGGAATGGAAGATGTTTCTTATTTGTGCTAACGATTTACAAGGTCTAGATTGTCTAAGATAACGTTTTTGCTCTGGGACTGGATCGGTTTGGATTGATAGAGAGGGGAAAGGGGAGGAGGAGGGGAAGGGGGATGAGAAACAGTGTAGAGATTGTTGATGGATGCGAAACATTTCTTTGATAACCAGATTTTTTGCTCATATGTTCAGATTTATGACTCATCTATGAAATCCTGGGATAGTTTGAAAGTAATTTATGTCCTCTTTGCTCCTCCCAGTCTGGCGTCTCAAACTTTTGACTCGCTGTTCCTTCCTTCTGTCTCTGGCCTTTCATCTTTGTCACTCTGAATTTGTATTAACTTTTATCTGTATCTGCTTGCTATGGCTGTGTTCCTCCCCGCTCTCTATCTATCTATCTATCTATCTATCTATCTATCTATCTATCTATCTATCTATCTATTTCTTGTCTCTCGCTGTCTATCTCTTGTCTCTCTCTCGGTCTCTCTCTCGGTCTCTCTCTCTCTCTCTCTCTCTCTCTCTCTCTCTCTCTCTCTCTCTCTCTCTTATACCCATTAGAGAATTGAGAGAGAGAGATTAATAAGGGAATCAATATGCCACAATTCGACATCAAACTAAGCTTCTTTCCGACCTCCATTGAGGGGAGAGCTCCTGCCTTTATACCCTGTCTCCTTAATTATCTGCCGCTGCTATCTTTGATCAGGAGGAGGTAATAGTTATGTTCCCTTGATCCGATCGGGTGGCCCATACTGAGAGAAAATGGGTGCTTCCGTGCCTATGAAAACTGTACACATCACCGGCATTTTTGCTCTGACTTGGTATTTATGTCTGTAGGGGAGAGATTCTGAGAGATAATTAGTTTACCCGTTAATTACTGTACGCACAACGGACATGTGTAGGCAACTGTAGCCTTCTGTGTGTGTGGGTGTGTGAGAGTGTGTGTGTGTGTGTGCGTATTTCTTTCAGTGGGCAGTCTATCGATTTCTGAGACCTTTTCTCCAGGACACACTTGCTCCCGCTTGTTTATTACTGTCAGGTTTCTCCATTTTCTTAATGTAATGAGAAACAAGGTGTCAGTGTGAGGGAGAAATTACAACAGATTTGGAAGGGGNGGGGGGGGGGGGGGCGGAGATAGGGAGGGCGGAGATAGAGAGGGCAGGATGGGGATAGCCATCAGAATATTCTTATGCACTGACTTCTGAAGCTATTATTCCTGGTGAAATGTCATTGAGAAAAAAGATGAGGGTGGGGGTGAGGAGTGGAGAGAGAGAGAGAGAGAGAGAGAGAGAGAGAGAGAGAGAGAGAAACGATGTAGACAGAGGAGGATAGGTGATGAGTTTATCTCAGTTCAATTGTTATGTCGAGTTCACAAACACACATTACCCATAATTGCGGGTGAGGAATAGAATTCTATTTCCAGACAATTCATGTACATTTTTAAGACTCATCACAACCATTCATGTTAACGCGTGAGCTGTCTTGTTATTGTTATTTCTGCTGCTGCTGTTGCTGCTGCTGCTGCTGCTGCTGATGATGATGATGATGATGATGGTGATGATGATATTGTTGTTGTTTTTGTTGTTGTTATTGTTGATGGTGGTGGTAGTGGTGGTGTTGCTGCTGCTGCTGCTGCTCGTAAGGTTTGTGCAGTGTTGTTGTTGTTGCTGTTGTGAGCTACTGAACTGTGATGAAAAGGCTTGTCAGCCTCTATGATTTTGAGTTTTATTACGGTTGGTGTTGGAAGATACCCCCCCTCCTCCATACACCATTGATTCGCTGCGACGCCCCTGCCTAGGGATGGAGAGGGGTCAAACGTGTATAAAAGAGTACAGGAGGCTGGGAGTGGACATCGTTTGATTAGTTCATGAAATATTGATTTCCCTGTTGTGTGGCGGCTTATATCTTTCTTTCTTCATAGTCTTCTCTTTCACTTCATTTACACTGGCCATTCGGCAGCTGGCAGAATGAGAACAGACGTCCAGGGTAGACTGATGTGTCGTCATAGCTTGGTCTACTTGTCTATATGCCGTATCTCAGTATTTATAACTTTCTGTTCTAAAACGGCAATGTCTTCTGGAATGAACGATACCAAGTTAGAATCACAAGAAGGAAGAGAAGAATATTAAGGGGAGGGGTATGACTGTGTAATGTGAAAATGTGAATTACACAAACTGACATGTAACGGGCGGACGGACGGACGGACGGACGGACGGATGGATGGATGGATGGATGGATGTCTGGATGAAAATAAGTGCTTTTAGAGGAGAAACTGTGCAATATTATTTGGACTAGCTCAGTGCATAACCAGCTCAAACTATCCACTTACCGACCTATATATGTCTGTCTGTCTGTCTGTCTGTCTGTCTGTCTGTCTGTCTGTCTGTCTGTCTGTCTCTGTTTAAATCTGACTCCACATTGGTGTGCCTTTAACTTACAGCCCAGACATACATGCCAGTCCATTAAGGTGGTAAACCTGCAAACTCTATTCTTCTCTCTCTATCCAATTTTCATTCCCCACCTTTCATCTGTTCTGTCCTTCCTGCTTTCTTATTAACCCTCTCGATGCGCTGGCTCTCCCCACTGGGCTGTTTCCTGAAGCTGCCAGTTTTAAATTAGATTTAGCAACAGTCTTCCACGCACTCCTTGCCGTATGCCGCAGTTTGGGACGTAACAAGGCGAAATGGAGATGATTTTCTTGCCTAGGTTGGCTTAGGAAGGATAACCCCCACTTTACACTTCCCTCTCACCTC
>JAWQUT010000276.1:583613-595880 GCA_033807755.1 Ellobium chinense
CACACACACACACACACACACACACACACACACACACACACACACACACACACACACACACACACACACACACACACACACACACACGCACACACACACACAACAAACGCAACACACTCGCATGCACACTCGCTCACACATACACTCACATCACACATACATATACATCCCACACACCCACCCACACACACACACACACACACACACACACACACACACACACACACACAACAAACGCAACACACTCGCATGCACACTCGCTCACACATACACTCACATCACACATACATATACATCCCACACACACACACACACACACACACAACTGTCTCGTTGAAGACTGACAAAGATTTCCAGTGCTCTGGCGCCTTGCTCATTACTCTGTACCATAATGATAATATGATAATTACTGTATTGACAGATGGGAGAATTGGCTCCTGATTAGATAGGTGTTTTCCTATAACCTATTAGTGATTCCCTTATAATGTGTATTGACAACAAATATACTAACAATACTTTCTCTGGAGAAAAGAAGGCAAAAATGTCCACTGACAGAGGTAGAGGGGGGGGGGNGGGGGGGGGGGAGTAATAGATTAGCTGGAAGAATGAAGCAAACTGCAATGGAGTAAATATAGAAGGGCCTGGAAAGTCTATATATACACAGCCCACACAAACAAACTTACCCATTTAGTTCCAGATAATGATTAAAATCACTGTGTGAGTACAGCCTCCTCCCTTTTCCTTTTCAGGACCTTCCTTGCTCCTCTTTGCTTCGCCACCTTGTGATGTGTGTTTGTGTGTGTGTTTGTGTGTGTGTGTGTGTGTGTGTGTGTGTGTGTGTGTGTGTGTGTGTGTGTGTGTAGGACTGATAGAGAAAGATAAACGGATGTATGAGTGAGTGGGCTCTAGAAAAACCAAGTCAGTGTTTTTAAAAAAAAAAGTAATTAAAATTAAACGAACCGAGTTTTTTCGTAGTCGACTGACTTCTGAATATACTGCAAATCTCGACTCACGAATCTGAAAATTAATTTTCCGACTCATAGGGCGCGTGAGATTGGATAAGAAGCCACAGAGTTCTCCATATGTGATGGAAAATGAAACTGGTCGTTCCTGACACAGCGGGCAAGGAAATGATACTGAAAGAGCTCATGTTCACATGGTATCGTGATCAGCCAAACGTCCTATATTCCAGACACATAAAGATGTTCACACAGATGAGTTCATTGCGGGAAAAGTAGCTGATCACATGAAAATGAAAGATAAGGAACCGAGACTACTTTACGAACTAAATTCAGCTCCTTTTAATGGCAGTTTTCACTAATAAACAGCATCATTTTATTCTAAAACCAAGGTAACCTACACTTTGAACAAAAATAACGATATTTAAGACAAGCTATTTGATCGCAAACTTCCTATTCAATTCATTTCACTTCAGTTTATTTTGAACCCAGGTTGAAATTGTAATAAGAATATGTCATGGGCAATCAAACATCTCGCCTGTTGTGGAGCTGCCAGTCATGACGTGTCTGTTGTATATCAGGAGTACATGTTTAAATCTATATTCAAGCAGTTATGTATTGTATTAGCAGGTCAGGAAGGTTTCTCATTTTTAAAGAACAAATGGATCAAAGGGAGCTGTGCTGTAAGGTAAAAAAAAAGTTAACTCTTTCACCCTAAAGAATGAATTGATCCAAAGAATGCAGATTCGCACAGACTACAGCAGTGACTGTTACACTGTGTGATTTTTTTTCAAACCCGTATGCATTATAAGTTATTTTCCATATAATGTTATTAAATTATCCATGGTTCCTTGTTTAAATACGTTCCTCTACTATGATTTTCATAACAGGTAGTTTGGTGTAGAACTGGATTATGTCAAAGCATGCGTTTTAGCTTTGTTTTTGATAGAAATTAGTATTTACTTACCTGCGTTTATTGTAGAAGTTCTGAAGTGCATGCTTTGTTTATCTGTTCTGGGCGTTCTTGTTTCCCCTTGTGTATTTGTGTAAGGGTGATTTGTTTTGCCTGTTTTACCGGCAAGGGTGATGTGTTGTTTGTTCGTGAGATGTATAGGCCTATTTTTGCTTACACAATCAATTCTATATTGTTGTAAAGTCGTTTAACCTTTGAAAAGTATTTATTAATCCCTTTACCTGTTCCTGTCTGTGCGTTTCCCCCCTATGATTTCATAATGGACTTTAGGGAGATGTCATCTCATAAAATTCAGCAGAAGAAGTTGAAACATCCATCGATATTTAATAACAGAGGGGGGAACGGGGGGCTGATGCTTGAGGTCGGGGAAACTGATTTTTTTCAGGGTTGAGTGAGGCGATGACACTGCCGATGCCGGCACATTTCGGGTAATTTTGTAGTTCACATCTGAGGTGTCGTATTACGAGTGCATCGTACAAATGATCACTTTTGTTGTTTGTTTGTTGTTTTTTTTTCGATTTTGAGAAAAATATTAGATCGGCAATGCCTTATGTCATTGTGTTGCCTGTGTATGACCCGAAATTGAAATAGCCGCTGTTACCTTTATATATTATTAAAGATCAGTGAAGCCTTTTCGCTCGATACTCGATATTTCTATTTCTCTTGAAAGCTGACAATACCGTCTTCATATCATTGTATATTGCAGTGTGTAGATCGACGACATAATCAAGGCTGGTCAAATGCAGATCGCTTTATCAAATGTGACGCAAATGTTTTTTTTTAAAAATCATTTTCTTTTAATTCTGAATATAAATCGATTACATCAAATCATTTACAGATCTCATGGTTTGCTGATGATCTTGTTCATTTCCATCTAGACTATTCAGTTACCTATTCACCGCTTACCTTGGTATGTCCTGCGAAACTTTAATAGAAAGGATACAGTGGATACTAGACTGAGCCAGGTGTGTGGTTCCAAGATCTCACAGTAGAAACTTTTCCCTAAACTGTAAAATAGCTATAGTCACAATATTCCCGAAATGCTTTCTGGCGATATACTACTTTCCATCACAGATCAGCGATTTCTTGGGTTTCAGAAAGAGACTCAGCTAATCCTGTCAAATTCTGCTTGACATTCGGTATGTTTGAGAAAAGTCTGGTCACTCAATAGAGTCAAATACTTAGGAAACAACTGCCTTATAGATAATGTTCTAAAAGCCGCCACATGCTAAGCAAGTTTCACTGTCCACTCGGACACAAGATTAGTCCGTGTGATTCTTACCAAGAAGGGTGTAAGATGGAAGATCCTTTTGTTTCGTTGCAAATGTATTAATATTATATGGTAAATTTCTCATTTACCCGCTTGGATGCAACTTCAAAGAAACTCTGCCACTCGCGTCCGTAGATGTGACTCCACGCATGTGGATGGTGTATAGAGTTCTTCTGGCACCAGCTTTGTCTTGTTTATCTTGTAACGAAAATTAATGCCATTTCATATCATTGAGGAATACCAGTTTTAGTCATGTGGTTTTCGCTTTGTGGTTGATTGGTTTCACAACATAAATGTCCGGTTCCCACGTATCATGTTCATTATGGGGGTCTTGAAGTCAAATCATTTGACCAGAAATAGCAAACTAGAAACTAAGACAGTGACAATAGTGACATAATAATTATAATCTCCGGTCTGGAGATACCATGGATTTAGGTTTATGGAATGTCTTTCTGATGTCATGAAGCGCTGGTGGAATACTGTCTTCTGTGGTTATGGGCCCTCACAGGAATGACGGTCTGTGCTACATTGGCTGCATCTGTAGATATGTCTCCCAGTGCTCTCTTCTGGCTGTTCTTCACCGTGAGGAACATCAAAATCAACAACAACATCCAGACCTTCCATCACGCTTGGACAGCACCCAGACCACCCGAGTCAATATTGACCTCAGACCCTCTAGGCTTACCACCAGCTCCGTGTTAGTAACATTAATCAGTTCTTGGCCGTAATCGATAATTCCTGGGAGTCGACTACTCACTCTTGGAGGCGAAAGGGCCGCACAGCGAAATCGATAATTCTTTTCTCGAGTCCTCTGTGTTTCCACTGTCGTCCTGAAATTCTCGTAGAAGAACGCGAGACTCTAGACCCGCTGTTACGGGGAAAAAAAACCTGGGGAAAAAATATCCAAGATGGCGGCTGTTGTTAGGCGGGTAGTAGCAGTAAGACCGAAATCACCTTCCAACGATAAAGGTAGGTTTTCCATGTTGTTGTAGGTAGTTTTCTTTGCTGCTGTGGCTATGGCAGGTGGGATTTCTCAACCTGTTCTAATGCCGATGATGAAATCAATACGAGCGGCAGTGGCTGTCAGCGTGTTGTTGATGAGCTGTTGCTGTTGTGGTTCACGTGGTCGTTGTTGTTGCAATTGTTTGGAGCCAGTGCTGTTAGTGAGAGAGTTGTCTCTCTGAACATACAACTTGATCTGATGTTTTAACTACTCTCTTCATGATTTGGGCCTTATTATTGTTGTTCATGGTGATTTTATGTTGTTGTTCTATGCTCGCCTCGATCTACTGTAATGATGTTGCTATTGTTGTTGTTATTGTGGTTGTTATTTTTGTTACTGTTACTGTTGCTACTCCTACTGTTGTTGTTGTTGTTGTTGTTGTTGTTGTTGTTGTTGTTGTTGTTGTTGTTGTTGAACAAGTCGTTATTGTTGCATCATGTTTTATGTTCTTTCAGCTAGTATTGTTTAAAATTCAAATCACCTTTTGCGATCTTTGCTCATTGTATGTGCTAGTGGTCAGAACACACAGAATAATCTTCGTAATTTACCTCCAAGATAGTGTTCAAGTTACCAATTTGTGATTGTTTCTCTCACTTTCAACCGAATATGTTCTGTCAGGGTCTTGAACTACTCCTTTTACAAAATCTTTTCTGACTCGATCAAACATCTTTCGACAAAGCGGTTTATGTTTTGTTTTCCCGCCCAAATCACTTCTTTTGCACTGTTGTAGTCTTCGTGTCAATATCCATCAACAAAATATTTCTGTGAAACTGCGAATGCTTTTGATGAGGTAACAGAAATTAGACGCGAATTTTGTTGAAGTAAAGATCTATATAGGAATTGTGTTGAAGTAAAGATCTATATAGGTCTATAGAAGAACAACTCAGTTTTCTTATAAACTGTTTTGGTAAAGTTAAGCCCTTTTGTCAGATGACGTTAGGTGTTTTTCGATGAATGTTTGAGCCCCCGTTTCCCCTCCTCCCCCTCCCATCTCCACCCCCGAAAAAAAAAAAATTAGCATGGCTTTGGAAATCTATAGTTCGGTTTCATAAAACAGCTTCACACGGCAGACTGAAATTTAAGTTTCTCGTTAAAATGCACATGTAATTTTTATTTCCTAAAACCTAGACGATATCAGAGAGGTATGAGTCACGTGAAAAGAGTACAAAGGAATTTTAGCAATAGCCTCGATTTAAGAAGCTCAAATGTAAATTACAATTACAAACCTGTAACCACTTCTCAGAATTCTTGCTTCCTCTTCCTCTGTTGTATGGTTTCTCTCAGTGACGTTGGATTTTAACACTGTCATTCTTGCGGATAATTATCAGGATAACATCTTTACCCCCTCTCCCGCCTTTTCCATCTATATGTTCCAACTGTAACAAAACCTCTCTGGTATCTTCATAAAAGCAGCGTGAATTTCTGCCAGTCATGTTTTGGGATGTACTGACTGGCAGTACATTGCTATTTTGTCGTAGTATAAAAAAAAGAAGATGTTTAGTACTGTACTATCTGACTACCTTTAACTGGTATAGTTGAAGTGAATTCTGTTTTCATCTCTATCAGATATAATATTAGTATAATGCTACTAATGAATGGCTCCCCATTAGTCTCACTTGGAAACTTTGGCATAATTATTTTTTATTTTCCAAAATTGTTGTAAGTGATCTAATGTCCTAATAAAATTTGTCCATTCTAATATTGTCCAGTTGTCGAGTTGTATACCTTTAAACGAGACACCGAGTCAGGTTTATTTATTTATTTATTCATTCATTCATTCATTCATTCATTCATTCATTCATTCATTCATTCATTCATTCAGACATATTAAGTTTATATTCAAGACGATCATAGCAGAATTTGGAAATGGAAGCTAGTGGGAAGTTAATTCCTGTATGTGAGCAGGATTCATGTATTTTCTTCATCCATGACATAATATTGCTGCTCCAGATATCAGTCTCTATAAGCTGGACTGTGAACAAACCTTCTGGTGTATAGTAATAATGCGATAATGTGTAGCAGACGTTGGATGATATGTAGGTAGTAATATTGTTCATTTACCGCCCATCACCGGCAGACAGTCAGTGGTATCAGAAGAGGCTACATAATGGGGAAACATTAGGGCGCAAATTGGTCGCTCCAGGATTCACTTTTACTGAGTAAATATTTCAATCTGAGAGATAGCTGGAGCTCGGTGGAGAGAGGTCCCTTGGAGAAAAGAATCGGGTGAGGGAGCGGAAGGGGGGAGAGGTAGTTACGACAGTCATGCCTCTCCATTTATGGCATCGCTCACAGTCGCCATATTTCTTCTTACACCTTGGAATTCCTGTGGCGGTGTAGTCGTGTATAGTCTAGTAGGCCTGGGCAATGACTTGGTTTTGAATGATCCGGATAAATGGGTGCACCCATTTCTAAAAATCCGGTTAACCAGTTAATTGATCCGCTTTTTCAAATGACCCGAAACCCACTGAATTGTTTTGATTATCCGGTGTTACCCGGAAAAATAACCTGTAAACTCATGTAGGTAGAGGTAAGCGTAAATTGATTATATCATCGCTACAGCATTAAATTATAAATCTCTTTGCTGTAGTGTTGATAATTGTGCTCTTTTGAAACATGGACACTGAAATGCGCTTAATTTTCGTTATTTTTACGGCCGTTATCAGAGGTTGCGATGTTTTTCAAAGGGGAGGATTTTACAAAATTAACACCGGGTATAGCCGGTTCAAACCAATTTTGGATCACTGACTTGCTTTTTGGTTCACTAAAATGGTTCGCGATCCGAATTTGTAACTGGTTCACTTGAAACGGGTTAATTCTGCTCTTTTCCCGGTATTTATTTTGTAGGATATTCCCATATATGGAATAGAATTATATAAAATAAGTACCGGAAAATGACAAAAATACACCCGTTTTCAGGTGACCCGTTTACAAATCCGGGTCGCGAGCCGAAAATCGGATAAGTGGGTGTTTCACTCGAATCCGGATATTCGGATTTTTTATCCGAATTGTGCCCAGGCCTAGTGTATAGATGTCTACCTGATTCCAAATTGACGGCGAGGCGATGGGTGCCGACGCAGAGGTCGCGGGTTCGATTCCCACCACATGACTTTCTTTCCTTCTTTCATTTTCTCTCTGCATTTGTCTTCTTGAGCACTTCCCCCTTTATCTTATTTGACTCAGTGCTCAGTTTCAACCTTGTTTTACACCTTGGAATTGTTCATCAGTACTCGTTTGTCACTGCTGAAGAAATGACAGCACATGACTGTGTCTAACGCTGTGCTTTATCGAAACAGAAATCAGATACTAATTAAAGTTGAAAATGGAGCATTCTAATCATATCCTATTACACTGTGATTGCTGACATGGCAGTCTTAGTGTAATCATTTATTTCATGTGATATTTCGATATGTGTTGAACTGTTGTAATTGCAGTAAGTTTAGTTCCTTTAGATCACCATGTCCGTTCCATGGCGAATTAGATATCTTATGGGAAAGGAAGGGAAGATGAATGGAAATGGGGCAAGTGATTGTCGGATGATAGAGTGAAGGTGGCTAGGGTGGGGAGGGGGGAGGATGGAAAGCGATGTGATTAAAAGGAGGTGCGGTTATCCAGTATGTTGCAAAAATTCATTTTGTTGCCGAAAATACTGTGACTGGGAAGAAGTCGGAATAATCGGACATGGGACTCAGTTCGGTATAAAGTAAAGCTGGGATAAGCTTGATAATACACAAGCGCTAATAGAGGCAGCATCTCTACTCAATACTACATGTATAAATCTACAACAAAACCCCTTTGTTGTATATAGACTCAAACACTACTGAACGTATCGATTTTAAATTTGGCAGAAAGAGCTGTTGGGTATTGGTCATTGTACCTGCCTACTTAAACATAGAAAAGCCTCTAGGGTTCGCGAGTCATTCCAAAAATTAATGTGATAATAATTGACTTGTAAATTCGTGAAGGTAATTAATCCGAAATGAAAGAACAGCTTGGCGTCCGGTTGCCAGACTGGTCTTTTCGCGACACCTCCTCAATAAAATCTGGCTGCGCTGAAAGGCGAGTAGCTGCATGTATATCCTGGTCCTAATTACTGTCAACCGTCGTTAATCAAATCGTGGCCCCTAGATTAGGCTAGGTTAGAGTTAGTTTGTTGTTGTTTTGTTGTCGTTTTTTGTTGTTTTTTGTGGGTTGTTTTTGTGTTGTTGTTGTTGTTGGTTTTTTGTTGTTTTTTTTTGGGGTGGAGGTGATAGTGTGTTTGGGATTGGGTTGGGTTGGGTTGAGATATAACAGTTGTATAAAATAACATTTTGGAGGAACCTGAAGGGGGAACTGATAGAAAAGTGGCTTTATGTAAGAGTCACATCACAGCGATTAGATTAGACTAGGCCAATGACTGCGAAGAGGAAAGCTAAAGGGGAGACAGGCATGTGAGGATGATAGAGTGAGGAACCAACAGTGAGTTGATATGGGGGTGAAAGATGAAACAACAGTGCTGCTGTCGTGACGACCCGATTTTGAAAAGAGTCAACCACAAGCTCTAGTGTTTAGAAAAAAAAAAAACCACCGTGAAGTGGATGCATTACAAGCCATTATTTCACCGGCCGTCCCGTCCTTGTGTTTTCACAATATTTATACTGTGACCTTTGCTATTACAATAATTACTCTTCTCATGACATAATCTATTTTAGTTTTTTGAATTTATAGAGGACATCGGTTGTAAGGTTTATATTAATTAAACAAGTGTATGTGAAAAGCAAGATCAATTATGAGACATCAATTATTAAATGTAATTGCGTTCTGACTTGTAATCGGTATTTTTTTTACTCGTAATATCGTATCCGTGTTCATTTATATTCACGAGACACTGTCAGTGCTGACTAAAAGCTGCACGCATTTTCAAGGGCTCCGGTGGGAATTGGAGAGTAATTTACAGACATCCGGAGAGATGTCAGAGTGAATGCAGGACTTCAGGATAGTAATGCGGTAGGGGTTTTTTGGTTGGTTTTTTTGGGGGGAGGGGGGGCGGGAAGGAGTGGGCAGACAGGCCAGCAGGCAGGCAGGCAGATATTTTTATTACGTCAGATTTGAACTGATGAATCGTTACAACATGAATCCACCCTTAATAGCAATCAACATGCAGCGTTTATATAAATCTTATGATAGTGGGAGATCCCATCGTTAGTGCGCAAGTTTTCAGTTGTTAGAAAGAGGAACCTGAAGGTGGTCCCCCTCATATTGGTAATGCGACAATCGCGCTTGCCTTGGAACTAGTATCCTATTGATATAATATACAACCAGATAGACAGACAGACGAACGGGGTGAGCTGACTGACAAACACTGCTTGTTTGCCAACCACATAAGTAGGTAGTAGGTAGATGGGTGGAAAGAAGGAATGACAAACGGAGAATTCAACAAGGAAGACAAAGGGAGAAAGAAATAATCCTCATTACTGATCCAAGAGTATCGTGGCAACACAGCTGACAATTTTTCTTGTTCGATTGGCCAATGAATTCGTGTTTGGCCGACAGAATAACAACCGGCAAGTCATTTAAACGCCAAGATTGCCAGAGAACACGGAGGCGGCAGGCATCACGTGAATCCAAGCGCTTGTAACTTGTTCAGTATGAAGTAGCAAGTAGCCAGATCTAGCTGTATCGCTAACGAGGTTGATGACGGAAGATACAATCGATCCATCTAATTGCAGTACACCTATTTGCCTCTTCGCTTTTTGAAAACATACGGTAAGAAACAAAACAATGTTCTTCATAAAACATGCACCATAAAACATGTTTGGTCGCATCCTGCCTTTAGTCTTTACTTCTCCCCGCTATTCTTGTTGAGACGGTTAGACAGGCCATCTGTGATTTGATTAGCTGGCAGGATGGTCCAGAGATGGAATGCTTGTCTGTTAATTCGAAGGATCCTGGGTTCGAATCCTGCTCTCAGCAGAGTTTCCCTTGGGTCTCAGCAGTGTTTAAAAGGCACCTTCATGTCGGTGGCTCCCGGGGTCAAGCTTCATCTTTGGTGTAGCAGTAAGTGTGCAGAAAAAGGACGCTAAAACCAAGCCTAAAAATAACGCACTGTCCATGCGCTGCATCAAGTTGTTTACAGTTAGCGACGTATCCGATTCCGATAGCTGATGCAGTGAACATAAAGGTCTTTTCAATAATAAATTGAAAGAAGGCTTGACACACAAAATTTGTGAGCTGGTTATAAAATGTACAAGAGCCTGCGCTGAGTTGTCGAAATTCCCACTGTCATGCACTGTACATAGATCTAGATCTATATGTGTTTACAGGTCAATAACTTCACAAGCGGATAACAAAATTGCTTTTACATGGAATGAAAAAAATTAATGTAAAAATCGTTTCAGTTTCCACGTAGACCACAATGCACGGGACATAAATGCGCCAAATAAGATAAAAGCGACTACTTCATCGGACAAACTGGGCGAAACTGCCCTTCATATGCTGTGCAGATTAACAAAATATGCTTAGCTGGAACTTAAAATGGCTGTAGATGTAAACCTGTAAAAAAAAACTGAAAACTTCAAAGTTTGTAAATAAAAATGTAAGTTCAATTTTTTTAAATCAAAAACTTGACATCAAAATATGAAAATCAAATTGTAATAGAAGTGGCGACAAATGGAAATTTATCTTAGATGGCCGGTATACATGTATTTTCTTCACATCCNGGGGGGGGGGGGGGGGGGGGGGGGAGAGAAGGTGGTGAGAGGAAATAGATCAGAGATGACATCAAATTGGGTGTGTGCTAATGGGCACTTTTCTACAACGCACCTTTCATTGAGTGGGGGAAACAATAAGATTACTGAATTTGAGGCTGTTGTATTTAAATGGAAGTCCAATGATGTTATTTTACTCTAGTTTAATATTGTCAGATTTTACTTTTCAGATTATTTTTTCGTTTTTGTTGTTGCTGTTGTT
Source organism: Ellobium chinense (assembly GCA_033807755.1). Classification (NCBI taxonomy): domain Eukaryota; kingdom Metazoa; phylum Mollusca; class Gastropoda; order Ellobiida; family Ellobiidae; genus Ellobium; species Ellobium chinense. Next base: position 594,767 of record JAWQUT010000276.1, read on the forward strand.
GTTGTTGTTGTTGTTGTTGTTGTTGTTGTTGTTGTTGTTGTTGTTGTTGTTTTCTCTTTGTCAAATTTCACTGTCATAAACAAAAAGCCTGAAAATACAACTACTGACTTGTAACGAGTTGAAAATAGGTTGTAGTTTTGGAAATGACCAAATTGCTGGGAAGAATGAAAATGAATGAAAATGTTCGATCCTTTCAGCTAAAATTGCCAGCATTGTCAAATGTTTGGTAATGACCTTAGACTAGATTATAAAACATTTTGTTGTCTCGTGTTGTTTGTATTACTTTGGTTTAGGAAGTTTCGACTCTGAACGATCTCCAAAATTATTCATTTCTTAAAAAAGATCAGTTGCAAGGGTTTCAAAGTGCATGGTCCATTAAGTTATTTTCTGTTGAGAATCAAGGGCAGTAACTCTTTCAGTGCCCTTGTTTGTTGATATATGATTATGCAGAGTGTAGCTTGTTCGAGAACTTTTCCTCTTTGTAGATGTCAAATATTTAATAGCTACTGCGTGCTGTGAAAAGTCAATCACCATATTATTTTAAAAAGCCTTAACTGCCATTTCAACTTCGTTATAAACCTTAATCCGGAGTAAGTTTGCAACTTTTCTTCTTATAGGGGTATTAAAAACTTCATACTTTTTGAGTTGTAAGGGGAAATTAAGCCTCTAAAACGTCAAGTAGCCGTGATAGTTTTAACATCTTGTTTGGCCACGACTCTTTTAGTGCTCAAATATATTGCAACTTTGAGCCCTTGTTTGTAACATAGTCTTATTAAAAATGACGGTCATGCTATGTTATCTACCCAAGGAAAGTAATGAAATCGTTATTGCCTTTATCTTGGTTCTAATAGTTCTGTCTTAACCCTGAACTCACACAGGAGAAGGAGATGGCAGGGCACAATAGCCTGGCATAAATTAGCGACAGGGTGCATATGTTTCCCCGTGTTGTTTTGAGTTTGAAACGGCTAGTCCTCACATACGTGAGATTTTATTTTCCTGTTTATCTTTCATGTAGAAGCTTTTTGGCAAGATGCAAAATGAAGCACATTAATTGTCTTACAACGGAGGAAATAATGCGTCACATATTTCAGTTACACCTCCACCCTCCCCTCCC